>JAJMSE010000042.1:0-88119 GCA_030558305.1 Pichia phayaonensis
GTAGAATCAATATTTAAAGGAATGAATATCCACTTATTAATTACTTAATTGTATAGAAAATTTATATAGTTCCTTTAATCAGTTCGTTACAATCCAATTTCAAGGTTAACTACTAATTAAGTACTTAACCGTTCAGACAACTTATTAAGAAATCAATTTTCTGTTAGATATTCTATTGCTTATCTATTACTATTTCACATAACTGATTACTATATTACAGTTAAGATTTATTTACTGATTTGATTTACATTTACTGCAGATCAAATATTTTTACACTCAACTCACTCATAACTAGTTTAAACTAAAGTATGTATATCGCTTAATGCAATAGGTTTCACTGCTAAAACATTTAATCCCATTTGAGAATATATTAATATGACATAAGTAAAGACACATTCAATATAGTACAAATGGTTACGGTATGGTAGGTATAGCGCGTGTCGACCTTAATATACGGTATGCAGGATATTAAGTATGCGCTACCATCTCAAGAAAATCCAATAGTAATTCTCATTTGCCTCGTACCGCAAACATGAGATCAAAAAGTTTCACTATTTCTCATTTGCCAAGAATAATATTAATCTTGATATGGTATTACACACCACAGACCACTTTTAATCACCCGTGATGCAATATTCTGACGAAATAGGTGTTCCGAAAACGGACTTCTCCAATTGGAGACTGAGAACCACAAAATTAGGTGCTCAACGATGGGAATATGTCGAAAATCCGTCAATTCACAATACTGGTGATATCCAATCCAACATGACAAAGTACCTACTCGGACAACCAGACTTTCAACCTCCAAATGTCTCCATCCCTGAAACTGTCTTTGAAGCAACCAAAAATGGTGGTCTATTTTTCAAACATATTCAAGATGAATATTCAGGTACCTGGCCGGTGCAGTATAAAGGTCCCATGTTTATGACTATTGGTTATGTTGCATGTTGTTACTTCACCAAGACTGAAATACCCGAATTTGAGAAAAAGGAACTAATTAGATATATCATAAATACAGCGCATCCTGTTGATGGTGGTTGGGGATTACATGAAGTGGATAAATCAACTTGTTTTGGTACAACTATAAATTATGTTATACTCAGATTGCTTGGATTATCACCAAGTCATCCTGTCTGTATCAAGGCTAAAAAATTGCTACAGAAGTTAGGTGGTGCAATTGGGAATCCACATTGGGGTAAAGCTTGGCTTGCAGTGTTGAATTTATACAAATGGGAAGGTGTGAATCCTGCACCAACTGAACTATTCGCCTTACATTACAGTCTACCTATTCATCCAATGAAATGGTGGGTTCATACAAGAGCCATCTATATTCCACTAGGTTATTTATCAACTGCTAAAATTCAATGTGATTTGGATCCTTTGTTATTGGAAATCAGAAGTGAAATTTTCACCAAAGATTTTGACAAAATCGAGTTTAATAAAAACAGAAACAATGTCTGTGGTGTTGATTTATACTATCCCCATACCAAATTACTCAATTGTTTGAATGATGTCATGGTATTTTATGAAAATTGGATAAGACCAAATTGGTTACTTAATTACTCGAATCAAAAAGCATATGATTTGATTTTAAAGGAACTGCAAAATACACAATATTTAGGTATTGCACCTGTCAGTGCAGCTTTTGAGACCATTGTTTTATATGTTGAACAAGGTCCGAATGGTGAAGATTTTAAGAAAAGTATAAATAGGTTAAAGGAAGCACAATTTTTAGGACCTTTAGGTTTAACAATTATGGGAACCAATGGTTCACAAGTTTGGGATTGTGCGTTTTTCATCCAATATTTTTTCAATGCCGGCTTGGCTGAACTCCCTGAATTTCATGATGCAATTGTTAATTCATTCGAGTTTTTAATTAGATCTCAGTTTGATGATGATTGTGTGGCTGGTTCATTTAGAGATAAAAGAAAAGGTGCATGGCCCTTTTCAACTAAAGAACAAGGTTACACCGTTTCGGACTGTACTGCAGAATCCATTAAGGCCATAATTATGGTTATGAACTCTGAATATTATAAAGACGCTCATCATGAATACGATATTAATAAACTAAATGATGCAATCGATGTTTTATTGAGTTTACAAAATGTCGGAAGTTTTGAATTTGGTTCCTTTTCAACATATGAGAAAATCAAAGCAACTCCAATGTTAGAATTAATCAATCCAGCTGAAGTTTTTGGTAATATCATGGTTGAATATCCTTATGTCGAATGTACCGATTCATCAGTTTTAGGATTGGCATATTTTCATAAATATTCAGATTATAAAAAGGATGAAATATCGTTATCTATTAAAAGAGCAACGGAGTATATAATCAAATCTCAACAAGTGGATGGTTCTTGGTATGGATGCTGGGGTATTTGTTTCACATATGCTGGAATGTTTGCATTAGAAGCATTGGCAGAAATAAATTTGGATTATTCAAATAGTGAAATCGTAAGAAAGGGTTGTGATTTCTTAGTTTCAAGACAATTAGATGACGGTGGTTGGGGTGAATCCATGAAAAGTTCAGAAACTCATACTTACGTGTCAACACGTAAATCATTAGTTGTGCAAACTGCTTGGGCGTTGATCGGATTGCTCCTTGCTGATTATCCTGACAAAACCGTATTGAAAAGGGGTATTGACCTGATTTTAGAAAGACAACAAGAATTCGGTGATTGGAAATTTGAACAAGTTGAAGGGGTTTTCAATCATTCTTGTTCAATTGAATATCCAAATTATAAATTTTTATTCCCTATAAAAGCGTTAGGTCTATATGTTAAAAAATTTGGTGATGAAAATATCATATAGTAAAAACATACTATGATCAAACATCATTTCTTTTTAGATGATTTAACCAACCTTCTTTCTCTTCTTTTTTTTTGTGTATTTCCAATCAAATTTTCAACATATGATGAAAAAAGCACATTATCCGCTTTAATATCCTTCATTTTTTCATCCCAAATAGCTACCAGATTAAGTAGTTCCATTTTCACAGTAATTAAAGCTTCCAAATAATCTTCTTCACCTTCCGTTTCTCCCTTTGATTCCAGTTTTATTTTAGCATTGGATATTGTGGACTCTGAATTGTTTATCCTTTCCAAAAATTCATTACTGTTTTTATCAATATTCAAGTCATTAAAATCAGGCACTTGTTTCAAAAGATTTTCAAAATCACTATTCAATGATAAAGAATTCATTAAATCGTACATATTCTTGAACTCAGTATTAGAATGCTGAGCATTTATTGGTCTTGGTGTAGTTTTTGGTGTATATGAATATTCTGGAATTCCCAAATTCAGTAACAGTTGTTTATAAATCATACTCTTCTTCCATATCATTGCCCTTATATATTCATCATCTTCACTTATTAATCGTTGAAATATCTTCTGCGCACGTTCATCAAATTTGTATGTAATTGAATCACCATTGGCTTTATCTAGTATATCATCATTATCTGTATTTGGGGATATCAAGAAAATATTATTTACAAGTTGATCAATTTTTGATTTTTGTGACTCATAATCACCATTATACACATCTATCAATTCACCACCAGATGTTGGTTCTATTGTTGTAGGCTCTGGTAGTACTTTTACTTCTTCGAATTCACCTTCTTCAAAATCGCCAAAATCATCATCGGATTCGTTATCTTCAATTTCATTATTTATCGAAATATCAATTGGTGCTTCTTTCACTCCATTGTCATCCCATGCATTATCTTCATCCATTGCTTGTATTCCTCACTTTATCGAATGATGTTATTAAAGAAACAATACTTGTTGAGCAAACACGGTTATTGAAAATCACCAAAGCTTGAGCGACACAAATCAATCACCTTTAAAGCCAACACATTTTTCAAACTCCTTCTTTACATACTACATAACAAATACTGTATTATTACTTTGAAGGTAATCAATCACTTAAAAATTGAGATGCTATATATCCAGAAGTAAACAGAAAATTACAAAATACAAAATACAAAAGCTGAAAAATTAACAGTTTTAATGTTTCTTTTTGAACATATGACCAATTGCACCAGCACCATGTAATGCTTTAGCACCAACTTTACTTGCGGTACCAACAATTTTACCTGCACCATCAACACCAGTATCTAATATTTTACCAGCACCATCAGCTGCAAGACTTGATGGGTTTGGTAATGCTTTTTCAACACTGACAAGTGTATGATATTCAGGTTTGAAACTCAATTTAACAAAAACTGTACCTGCTGATGTACCATCATCTGCCAGTAATGGGATTTCGTAATCAACTTTCTTATCACTAAATGGATCGATTTTCTTAAGTGCAAATCTGTATTCGCCAATTTTGTCATCTTGTTCAATACCGAAATCCCAATCACTAACTTTAACACGTAAAATGGATTGAATTCTTGAATCAATGGCAACGGTTGTTGATTCGTTCCAAACTGGATCAAGTGTTTTCTTTTTAACCTTGGTACGATAGAATTCTTTACCATTCAAGTAAAATTTAACAAATGGATCGGATTTACCATTTGAATCTTTGGATAATAAATCGGTTGCATTAATAATATCAATTGATAAAGTACCTGAATTACCAATTGAATCAGCTTCTGGTAATTTAGTGATTCTAGCTGGCAGGTACTTAGTACGTAATTGAATTGCATCTAAATTTGAAATGCTAACTGTAGTTGATTTACCATAACTGTTTTCAATTAATGACATTGTTGGAATTGTAAGTTCTTTGTTTGCTTTCTTGTTTAATGTTTGTCTTGGCTTTTCAGCAATTCTGAATGTAACTAAAGAGTGCTTTTGAAGTTCTTTAACTAAATAATCAAGGGTGTAACCAATCTTAGTGTTTGGGGTAACTTTATACTCAAAGTCCGGATGACCCTTTTTGTCAAAGAAAATTTGAAAGTAACCATTTGATGAGAATTTAGAACTTAATAAAGTTAAAACTAAAACACCTGAATCGTACTTTGGAATATCTTCCACTTTTAATAGTTTCTTGGATTTTAAATCATTAGACATACAAGTCTTTTCAGCAATTCTATCTTTGTCGGTTTCAGTGGCTTTACCGTCTTTCTTCTTTTCTTCTTGGTCGATTTTTTCCTGTAATACTTTAGTTTCCTCTTCTTCCTTTTCAATTTCTTGCGGTGTTGCCACAGCTGAAATTGGATAGAATGCTAACGAGTAAGTAATAGTACCCTTCGCGCCTTTTCTTTTATGGAATAATCTTGCTTGTGTGATTTCACCAACAGTTTCAATAGGTTTATTTTTAGCATTATAATCAATGAATTCATTCAACCTGACTTGGAATGAACCAAGCGTTCTATCTTGGGTATGCTTTTCAACATCCATTGCTTCAATTGTAACTCTTTGATTAACAGATGAAATTGGAATATATAGTGACTCATAATAGGTTGGATTAACAGTTGATGGTATTGTCAAAGTTCTACCTCTTTGAAGACCATTGATAAGAACTCTAACATAGGGATCAATAACACCAATTTTTTCCAAGTTAATTAATTCTTCGGCCTTTTCGATATAAATTCTCAGTACACCCATTGGTTCACTGTAACCAATAGCACCAGGAACACCAGCAATTTTGACGGAATTCCAATTACATAAAACACTAACTTCACCAATACCAGAAGTCATTGGGAACCAATTATTATTAACATAAGAAGCATCGATGATATCAACTAAACGTAAAGTTCTTGAACCAATAATTGTATTCTCTTTTGATTTTTCTCTTAGAACAATACGAACTCTTGATTTGGATCTATCATATACAATATCTTCAAAATTGCAGTTCCATGAAGCCTCTGTTGAATTTTTAGCAACACCTGATTCTGCTTTCTTTTCACCTGAAACGTAAACTTGGGCATAAACAGATTTCTTTTCCTTTTCATTAGTAGTGTAATTTCTTGCACCTGATAAGGTAAGCTGCAAAATACCAGTATTATAGTCAGGTGGTGGAGAATATGAACCATCTGGTAATTTGGAACCTTGAAGAGATTCCATTAACTTAACATCAAAATTAATACAACCAGCAGGATGATTATTTCTTAAAACTGGAATTGAACAATTCTTTAGTTCTTGTTTTGACATTAACTCTTCCAGGTTCAACAAAGATGCACCCATAAATTTATCCTTTCTACCATCAGATTCATTTTCATCATATAATTTAATAGCAAGTGGATCAGAAGAAGAATTTAGGATAATTCTTATGGTTTGATTATAAGTTGGATTAACAGTATCGTAAACAATCTTGGATTTTGCTAAGACAGTATCACTAAATCCAAAGGTAAAGTATGGATCAATTGTATTGTTGAAAGTATCTGCACCTTGTAAATTTGTAGCATTTTTAAGATTAATTTCCAAAACACCTAATGCACCAGTTGCACCATTACCGGCTAACAATTGTTCCAAGTTCAATTGAAAAGATAAAGGTTGAAAAAGCATTGGACCTAAGTATTTCTTAACCATTTCACGAATCAACATGTATACACCAGGAATGTTAAATACTTCAAAACCAAAAATAGTTGAGCCACCGACAGGCTTTGCAATGAAGTCAAACTCTGGAGTATCCGATAATGAAACGTTGACCGTCTGAATATGCGGGAACTTTGTCATCATTCTTAATCTAACTCTTGCATTGACCTTAAATGAAATATCACTGAGAACAATTGGAATTGTAAAACCAAACATTTTCATCTTCAAAATCACTTGTTGATTGACTCTGTTTTTCATTTGCTTTACAGTTGAGTCAGCCATTGCATTTGGAATCATTGAAACAGTCCAGTCCATAACAGTGACGTCATCAGCAGTTCTATCCAAGGTTCTGACTTTATCGATTTTTGGAGGTTTAGTACCCAAGGTCATTGAATAAAGCCAAATCTCCTTAATGAATGGCGGAATTGTATCTAACTCAGCCAACATTGGATTAACAATATCGGTAACTTGTTGAGAAATTGAAGGTTCTAGATAGACCCAGTATTTATCTAAAAAGATATTTAACCAATTCATTGATTCAAAATCGTCTTCAATTGCATGGACAGAAAATTCTCTTTGTGCTTTTAATCTCAAATTCAATCTATATTTTCTAATGGATGAACGATAATATAATGCAGCAAAAAAGGTAATGAAAAAGACGAAACCAAGATTGAATCTGAATTTACCTACTAAACCTGATAAAAGTGTTGCAACCATAGTCATACCAATACCATGATACCAATCACCGTATAAAGATTCAGGCAAGTATTGATCTAAAGTGGTTGCTCTTGTTAACAAATCCATAGTTTCGTCAGAGGCAGATAAAGCATATGAATCATCGTAACCAGCAACTTCTTTCCAGCCTCTAAATGACGCTGGGTGTTCACTTCTTTTCTTTGCAAGGTTTTCCTCCATTGATTTACGCAATTTTTTACCAATTGACTTACTAACAGGCGCACCAATGTTTAGTTTAGGAGCAGATTGCAATCCCTCATCATCATCAATGAGTGTTGAAGCAATAGAATGTTGAGAACTACTTGTTTGTTTTTCGGTTGGGAGCTGCAAACCCGACCCAGAAGGTTTTTCCGTGGTAGGTGAAGTGGCTACTGACATCCTGGAAACTCAATGAACTAGCAACAGAATGTGTCAGCGTGAAGGGGTGATAATTGACAACGCAAACAAGAAATAAAAAAGGAGAATACTGGTCCCAACCCAGTAAACTAACATAAAATTGCAAAACAATACTTCTCTGCTTTTTCTGACAAAGTTCGCTGCAGGAGCAGAAATTTTTCAGTTTGGAGGTTAATTTTGGGGGTTTTGCAAGGTTTTAGGGGGAGTTCCTTCCTCTATTCAGGATATATCTTGATTAAAAAGGACGTCGTTTGTCGTATTACATACTTCCATCATCATGGGTCCTTAATGCAGTGTTTCGATGAACCTTAGACCCACAGTCATGCCCATAATAATGAAATTACTGGCCAATCTGTGAACTTCTATCGCAACATGAACTTACATTTTTTCATTTTTTGGATTTTTCTGATGTTTATTCTTCTTTTGTTTACACCAAGATCTTTCTCCAATAACCATAACGAGGATGGAGAGGTTGGATACCGCTGTTGACTTGTTGGGAGATACTCTCAGTACATTGGAAAATACAGTTTCGGATTTGAAAAAAGAAACCCAGGGGATTGACGCATTTAATGAAACATTGAAAACAAAGGTGTTGTTTGACGTGTTGCCTGAAAGACTGGTATTGCAAAGACCGTTGAAAATACGTAAAATGGTTAAACCAATGATCGAAAAGGACGGGAAGGCTTTGGACGATCTGCTGAATAAATATAAAACAAAGAGGCAAATACTACAACAGCAATCCAAGCTTCTGGAGCTCAAGCTTGAAACATTGACTCGTTGATTAGATTACATTCGGGTAATTAATAGTGTATCATAGTTACATTCTGTGCTATTGCATGGATCCGGTTAAAAGAAATTATAGACGCTTAATTGTATAATAGTCAAGCATAAATATTTGAAAGGTTCTCTCTGACACGAGATACGGTCTTTTCGATACTCTCTAACTTCACACTGATAGATAGTAAGATTGGATCGCATGTGACAACTTCACAATTATCCATAACCTGGACAACAAATGGTTTGTTTTGATCATCAACAAATGTGACCGATTGTTCAAGGTATTTATTGGACGTTTTAATCAACGTAGATATTGATGGATCGGAATTAGAAACAAACATATTCTTAAGTGCATTAATTGTAGTAGATGTTGAATCTTCGTCATTTTTTTCATCACAATGTGACTTTCTCCATTGTAGATATTTATTGTACTCATCTGCTATGATTTTATTCATTGGAACATCTCTTTTCTTTGATATCTGATGTCTTACTATATCTGCAAATGATAACCTGTTTGGTACATCTATGATTGCATTCCATGGTTTGGTATCGATAATTGATAAACTTTTAAATTCAACGACTAATTCGCCTTCGTTAATTAAAATATCTAATGCTCCTGATTTCGGGAATGGGGGTTCAAAAGTGTCACCCGGTATTCTGTGTTTCGGGAAACTGTATATTGGGTTAGGACTATTCAATGATTCACGAGCAAGCCTAATATTTGAACAAACTTGGTGAACATATTTTACAAACAAATCTGCATTATTCCCGTTCTTTTTGTTTTCTGCAATCCTATCAAGGTTGGATATTGCATTTTCCATTGCATCATGACAATCAAGTAATTGTCTGATGATTAAGTACTCCGATGGCTTTAGCCTAAACTCAAAGCTCCTACCATTATTAAATTTAACATTATTTATTACCATATTTAATGCAACAATCTTGAAGTTTTGTCGAGTCATTGTGCCTTTCAATACTTCTGATTTGTGAGATGAGAGTGGAAGCCTGTATTTGGTTTCATCAGATTCATCAAGGTTTCTTATACAATATAATAAAACGTCCCTTATTGAATCCATTTGTGATGAAATAAACTCGGACATGTACCATAGGATTTCATTTTTTGTCTGTTTCTTTGTCAATTCTGTTATTTGTGCCTCTGTGTATTTTCTCACAGGGAATATCTGGGTGGACATTGTGGAAAATTTGCTGGAGAACTAGCAAACCTTGCGTATAATCCCATCAGCTGTTTTAAATAATGACCAGTCCATAGTTGAGAATCTGTAACTCCTTTTTCAATCTAAATACGCGTAGAAACCAGAGCCTTCTCCTCTGAAAACATTCTTTTGAGGGCGGCTCTTGTACAGAAGTGGCAATTTATACACACTGTTTCTTAAAAAAGTGCATTTAATTTTGTTACATTCATTTCTATTTCTTTCAAGTACGTTATGGCGAAAAGAAAGAGAGAACTCATCGCTGAAGGGCTTGATCCTGTGCCCAACACGTCTTTACAAAATCATCCACTGACTTTCCTGATTCCAACAGATCTAGTCGTTCCATTCACATTACCTCACGATACCAACATTCCTTCAGACACGATTGTGTTCTCCCAAGATGATTTTAATGAACAAAGGATAGAAGAATCAATACTAACTTCAGATCTGTGGAAGTTAGAAGATCCCGATCTAAAATATGTCAAATTTAAAAAACCATACTTAAACAACTACACAATTTATAATCCACCACCAGATGCTGAGACTGAACAAAGCCACTTGAACAATTATGATGAACTCGACCCATCCTTACTAAACATCACACCAATTACAAAGAAGGATTATCTTAAAATCAATATTCCCGTGCAAGAATATGAGCTTACAACTTCTTTAAATGATAAGATTGAATTGGTTGACAGAGTCGTTGATATGTTTGCGGTTGATATAAAAGATGATAATTTATTGGACGTTTCCAAAATTAAAAGTGATCCAGAACTTGAAAGTTCGAATATGAAACCTGAATTCGATTACGATTCAAAGGTTACTCAAACGGTTTTACTTTCACAAGCTAAAAATGAGTTTATCGATCTTGTTACAAAATTAGCTAAACCTTACAAAACAGATGAAAATCCTGGGCATTCCATAAATGAAAAGGACGACGACGACGAAGATGATGATGATCTATACAACAAATACATAACCATATTCTCTGATGAGACAAACATTGCTAGATCAGAAATTTTAGGAATCTTGAAACTTAAATTGATAAACATGATAGAATCAAAAACACAAGATTCAATTGATATGAAAATATATTCTGACCTTCTTACTTATTGTGTCGATGTTATAAAAGAATCGCTAGTAATTGAATGGGAACTTATCTATCAATCAAAAGAAATATATAATACCAGTGAATATCATGACTTTGCTAAGGCAGTGTTTCAGGCCTGTTCTATTTTGGTAGTATTGTATGCCAATAATTTAACTGAAATGTTAACATCAAGTGAGAAGGGATTAGGGTTAATAATTGATGTTATAACAACATTTGGATCCACTTTTAAACTACTCTATAAACAAGAAACATTTGCTGAAATTCCAGATTTTTTTATTCCTGCGATTACACAGCTTGGCCAGATGTTAATAATGCTAGGAGATAATTTTCGAAATTTACCGCTTGATGAATCATTGATAACAAAATTAGAGTACGTTTCACTTGATATTATTTTTGTTGATATTATTTTCAGTAAAGAAAGATTAAACTTAAATTCATCACTTGAAGACTTAAGAGCATTGTTTGCTGATATTATAATCTTAATATATTTCAAATACGAAGATCAAAGGTTATTTTTGTTGAATGAAATTGTTGAAAATGTTGCAACATTAAACCCTTTAAAATCGAAGGCAAAAAACCATAGATTAAAATCTGGTGTGTCTATCCAATTAACATCTTTCCTTATTATAAGCTTATTACAATGTCATCATTCTTTTGGGAAAGATTTTGACTTTTTGCAATGGGAAGTTTTGACGATGAATTATTCGACAAAAGCAAAAGCAATAGAATTGAAAGAAATAGAAGATCATTATTGGAATTCTATTTATGAGCAAGTTATTTCCTTAAACAAGACAACTAATATATTTGTTCACTCATTCTTCAAGAAAATTGTTTCAACATATACACCAAACTTAAAAAAAATTATTGAGAACTTTATATCGGATTTCATTATTATGTTGGAATTACCTGAATTCCCAGTAGCTTCAATTTTATTGAATTCCATTATTAGCTGTGCATTCAACCTATGTGAAACTACGGAGAATTCATTAGCTACTTCATACGCATTATTTTTTGAAATTATTGGCATTACTGCATCAAAAATTCTTTCAATAAAACATGAATCTAAAGTGATTATTTTAAGTGCAGATACTGACATCCATGAATTTACCGATATATCAGCACAGTATTTTATGATGTTATCGTACTACAAGTTTTCAACATCCACTGATAAATATATGGTACCATTTAAATTATTATCATTGCTATTTCTTTCTAAATTGAAGCATATGGAGTCAGAAATAAATTTAATCATCATCAACTCAGAAAAGGATGTTTTGATTGGGGATAAATTAAAAGAAAAGAAAAAGCTATTGAAGGAAGTTAAATCGCAAATGTCCAAAATTATGGAATTACCATTCCAAGATAAATGTTCAGTTGATTTGGAATTATTATCAGAAGCTAAAATTTATGAAATACAAAAATCAATTTTTCTTTCCCAAGATTTAGTTATGAGATACGATGATATATTATCATTTATTGTCAGATCCTTGGATAATCCAAAAATTAAATCTAGAGCTTTAGCTGTTAAAAATTTGACCCTATTGATTAATAAAGAACCAACCTTATTGGAGGATATAAAACTGAGAGCTATAGTTAAGCAACGATTGAATGAACAATCTGCAACAGTTATTGATTCTATTTTGGATTTATTGTTGAAAGTTTTAGAATGTAAACCTGAATTCATTGATGAATATTATGATATAGTTGCTCAAAAAATTACTGATCCAAGTGTTAATGTGAAAAGGAAATCTGTTGGCTTGATTAGATTTATGTTTTTGCATACAGATGAAGATAGAATTAAAGTACGACTTTGTCAGGCCCTATTGAGTCAACTTGATGATGAAGATGATAGGATCATTGATTTAGCATGTCTGCGATTATGTGAATTATTATTTATGAATTTAAAAAATGATTCGGACGAAGAAGATTTAATTTCAATGGAAATGCAAGCTGATAATACTAATTTTATTCTGTCAGGCATTTTTTCATTGGGCTCGGGCACCTGGCGTCTGTTTGAAAGATTCTTAAACGAAAAAGTTATATATCAAAGTGATTTTAATAAAAACTTTTCAAAAGAACTTTCAGTTTCCTTGCACTTATTAGTTAATTCTATGTTATCACTGATTACTGACTCGAATGATAAATTGGATGACAATAAAGATGTCTCTATTGAATCAATTATGGGTGTTTTAACAACATTCGTTAAATTTGATCAAACCTTGATTTCCCAGCACCAGCTTATTTCTCTACAACCTTATATTATTGACAACTACAATTCCACTAACATATGTTTCTATGCTTTGAGAATACTAAACCTAGCACTGGATCACTACAAAACCTTAAATAAAAATTTTATTGGATCGTGTAAAGAATCCATCATGAAACGATTAACCAAATTCAAGTCTAAGGAACTTGATCAGGCAGTCCAATGTGCATGGAAATTATTTTCGATTGACAATAACACTACTTGCATTTCCAAAGCATGTATTTCATCCATCAAATTGTTATTGAACTCCATTAACCAGACACAGTATCCTTCAAAAAATATCAAGCCGGATCCAGTTATTCCACGGTTATTATTTTTGATTGGTAATTTTGGTCGCTATTGTAAGTTTGAAAACGATCGAGAGTTATTTACTAATGCTAAAATAGGATTAAGTGACAACGAACCAATTCCAGTGTTATTATTAAAATATTTGCTGAAATTTTGTGATTCATCCGTACCTGCACAACTAAGAAAATTGGCAATCAAAAATACACTGAATATTTGCATTTCATACCCCAAGTTGTTTTTTAGTGTTCCAGTATCTTCATTGATTGGGTCATCATTTAAAGCAAAAGATTTAGAAGTTACGAACATCATAATTGGAGCCTTTTTGATATTTTTAGAAGATGAGGAAACTCGTATGGTTAAAAGGAATGGATTGGATAGTAAAAGATCAAACCATATTAAACTTGACGTTGCAGTTTTCCATGGATATTCGTTAGAATATGTTAATGACGGCATTTGTTCAACATTAGTTCAAAAATATATTCATCCTATTTTAGAAACATGTCTTGAGGAAGACATTGAAAATTCATTAAATTCAATTAAATTTTTAAGAATGGTCCTTAAATTTGGTTTTTCAAACCCTAAAATTTGCTTCCCTACAGTTGTTGCGTTAGAGTGTGCAAAATCAAGCTACATTCGTCATATTGCAATTGAATCACATAGGTTTATGTTTGATAAATTTGAAACATTGATTGAATCAACATACTCAGAAGCTCTTAAAACTACTATCAAATATATTACTGTTGTTTACAAACTAAATGAGCTCTGCGGTTGTAAAAAGTTCTTAAGAACTTTTATGAAAATTGTAAGAGAAAGAAAAAGTAGACAAAGTATCGAAAAATTTATATATGCTATTATAAGAGCATTAGGAAACATAAGTTTGCATAAATTTCAAAAAATGAATAAACGTGAATTAAAAGTAATGGAATTTCAAATTGTATTTTTATCTATTAATATTAACGAAATAGAGTTTTTGAGTCAATTTGAAATTTTAACAGTTATTAATTGTATTGAAAAGATCATGCTAGCCGAAGAAAATATTTTTGGAGACCAATTCAATTTACTGATGGATATGTTTGACGATGATGATGATGCTGATGAGAAATTAAAATATTTAGTCATGGCAAAGGCATTACTCTGTTTAAACTGTCTTACAAAATGTTTAATTGCGAACTATTCTATTTCTCCAGAATTGATTTTGAGATTCCAAGAAATTAATGATAAAAAAGACTTTCGTACAGCTATTAATAGAAGTGAATATAATCAATTTTTTAATGGAGAAATTAAAGATTTGCTAACAAAGAATGCTTCTAATCAACTTACTTTACTACACAACAAATTAATAGAATTCGGAAAAAATTAATTTCCTTTAAATTATATAGGTGGTGATATAAATGTGAATAGATAAATAAAAGAATTTAATAACTAATCTAAAGGCTAGATAAAAACCAACTTTCAAAATCTTCTCTATTAGAAATGTAATCTTTGATGACTTCCTTTTTCAAATCATTTAATCGACCTTCACTACAAAATTCCTTTAATGATTCTGGTTGACAAGTATACAAGCCTGGAAGTTCGTTCAGGATTTTGAAAGCTGTTTGGATTTGATCGAGCTGTTCCTTTTCCCATTTCGTTGTTTCAAAATTATCCCTGTCAATTTCCTCATCATAATAAGCATCATCCGTGACCTTGAGATTATTGAAAATTAAAATGTATTGTGCCAGATCGTGTGTTAAAAGTGTAAAACCATTCATAGTAACTTTCAGATGGCTTAAATGAGTAATAAATGTTGATAAAAAGTAGTTCGATACTCTGTTAATGAACTGAATTTTTAAAGAAGAATCAAAGTCAAGTGCATTAGATGCACTACGTAAAACGTTTTCTAAGAATGTTGTCATTAGTTCTGAAGTTGATGTTCTATCATTTTCACTAAAAACACAATAGTCGTTAACTTGTTGTTTTGATAAAATTGTATTTATTCTTTCCTTAATAGCATCAACAATCGTATTAATTATCACATTAATACCAATTTCAACATCTTGCAAAAATGAATTGAAGGAATCACTAATAAAACTCATATCATGTTCACTTGATACTAGGGGATAAAATGATTTTTTAACAACAGTTGAAAATAAAAATAGTTGCACAAAAATATTGTAAAACTGGGATAAGAAACCCAAATCAATTTCAACATTTGAGCCACGACTGAAAACACCCTTATGTAATTGTGAAACAACATAATTATCGTATATTGATTCTAAACCTAATGCAATATATGATGGACCAATTTTATACAGCATTAATTTAAATAATTCAATCGTATAAACACTAATCTGTGATGGTATTAATTCAATTGACCTTGTTAATGCTTCCAGGAGTAACTTGTAAATACTTTGTGTAACTTGTAATGAGAGGACCGATTTGGTTTCATTTGTGACGTGAGCTTCTGGAATGGATTCAACAAATTTAGTATTTGTTTCTGTTGGGTTATAAGAAGTTTTATATCTATCGAATAAAGAATGTTTCTCATTTAATTTAATGAAACTTGATATTCCTGAAATTTTTTTAAAATTTTTAGTTGAAACATAACTTCTAGCACCGTTCATTTTATCCCTTAAAACACGGGTATCTGGAAGATAAATATCGTGTTTATATAACACAGTAGAGTTTTGCTTCTGTATTTGTGGATTCTCTGGTGGTGATGGTTGAGTGAATGGGGTTGATTCTTCTTCCTTTAAGTTAGGTTCCCTTCTTATTAGACTAATGTTTTCGGCTTCATGTTTTGTTTGTTCGATTCTAAGGGTAAGTTTTTTTTCTTTTAATGCATCTTTATTAGCAATTGCAAATGGGTTTAGTAATGAATCAATCAATGATTCTAAATTTTCTTTTTCAATCTTAAAATATGCATTGTCAATTAAATATTCACTAAATAACGAATTATAAGTTTTATCAAAATCTAGACTTAAATCAATGTCTTTATCAAATAAGGCTGAACTTAATTGTGAAAATGTTATCTGTGTCAAACCGTTTGAAAATGCATGTAATAATCTTAAATAACATAGCTTACTTTGAACATTGGCTGCTGATAAAAGAAATTTTAATCTAGGTTTAATAATTGCGTCAAGCAGCTTAAAAATGAGTGATGTTAAAGCTTGTTTTGAATTTTCTTGGAAGATAGTTGTGATCGAATCAATTTCAGATTTAATTGTATCACGAGCAGCTTCTAGAAGTCCAATTGATGCGGCATCTAATACATACGTTGTAACCGTTGGATCGGATAGCGTTTTCCAATATGAATCAGCCGGCTGTTGTTTAACATCACCTTGCATTTGCGTGAAAATGGGATGACTATTAACAAAAAAATCAACAATATTGATACCGTTGTTGTAAGTAAATAAAGTTTTTGTAATATTTTGTAAACGTGCAAAATTTCTAGACTTATAATACGTGATAAAGGACGTTAATTGGTCACTTTCAAATTTAGACGCAAATTCAACGATTGCCTTATGAGCAACATCAGAATTTGGGAGTTGTTTGTCTTCTGATAATTTTGTAGATAATTTGGCTAGTTGAGACAAAGTGTTAGCAGTTTCTATGGTATTTGAATTTTTTCTATCGGTTAATAATTCTAATGGTGGTTCGCCACTAGTATAAAAATGATTATAGCATTTCATCAAAAAAATAATATTTATTGAATTGTCTTTTAAGGTGTTTGCCTTTTTCAATTTTTCTCCTAACGGTTCAATCTTTGATGTATTCAATCTATCAACTGTTATAAATAAATCATTAAATTTACTTGTTAAATCAGTTGCTACTGAAGTTTGCTTTTTAATATTTGTAAAATGGTCCAATTCCCTCTTAGAAATTGACTTGTCTACAGCTTCCTTTTTTTCTTCACATTCATCCATTAAAGTGGCTAGTTTGTCTTGAACACTTTTCAAAGAGCTTATATATGGAACTGGGTCAACATAATGAACTCTGTTATTGTCCGTATGGATAACCGAATCCTCCAAGCTACTATCCGATAACTTTGATATGTCATTAATGAACTCTTCAGGTACAATATCCCCTGAAAAACTTTCAAGGGTAATTTGATTTGTATTCAAAAAGCCAAAAGACATTTTTAATATATCTTAGTAGTGTCTTGTGCAATTGCCAAGAATTATATATAAACTTCTACAAGTAAAGGTTAAAAACATGATATTATCCATAAGATCAAAAACAATCAACGTAAAAAGTGTACAGGTGTATTACGTAAGCACGTTTTGAGTTAAGCATTTGGGTTCAAAAGTAACCTTAATACCCATGGTATGTTACTAATCTTTAAATACATTAGTAAATAAAGAATAGGATATATGTTGGTATTATTTTTGAGCTGTTTTCTGAACTTTAAAATAACTTTGAAAATAAGTTGAAATTTTGAATTTTGATCTATATAAGAATTTCAAAATATTAAACATACTAAAATTAGTAAAAATGACGGCATCCCTTTAAATTCATTTAATTTACTTTAAAATTGTTATACGTAGACAAGAAAAGATGTATAGTACAAAGAATACCTTTTTAAATATTATTTATGTATTTTTGGCATACATATTAAACAAATAGTAGTACCAATAACAACAATTAATCGTGTCGCATCCAAAAATCGTGTCAGAGAGGCACTTTGTTTCTTTATGAACAGCTAACTTTACCTCAAGGGTGATATTGCTTTAACCGCTCTGTTCTTCCAGTGCCATTCAATTGTCAATGTATATTTTAGGATGCTGGCTACACTTTTATTGATAATCCTGGTACCATTGGGAATTTTTGGTTATTATCATTTGCTTAGAGAAATAAAGGATATTGACCCAGCATTATTAAATCATCAAACGTCAATTTCAGAGACCAGAAAACCAAATGAATCTGCAATCTACAGATCTGTCGATGTTCCACATGGTATCTCAGTCACCAGAGGACTCAATTTAAGAAGTGGTTATAAAATTCGAGATGGAGTCTTGAAGGATATTTGGTATTTGGGAATAGCTGGGCAAAAACCCAACTCTAATCAAACAAGAATTGTTATAGGTGAAAAATCATTCGAACTTGGTCAAATAAACACAATTCTCCATTTAATCGCCGATACTTTAAAAGTGTGTTCTGGAAACAATAATAGAGTTGGTTTATATGGTAACTTAATGGAATCCCCTGAATTGATTCTTGTTATATGGTCATGTTTCTTTATAAGCGATTTAGCGTTAGTATTTTACAATTCAAGTGAAGATTTATCAACAGAGTTAGCTGATGCTGTTTCTACAATTGTCACCACTAGCAAATTTGTCTCCAATATTTTATCAGGCTCATTTAAAGATATTGTTTGTGTGCATTTAGACAAACCAGTTGATCATTTATCCCCTCTATTCACAAAGTTTATTACAATTCCAGAAAATCCGGTTAATGATTTGAAATATGAGTATAATGAACACGTCGATTATGTACATGCAAACAACAACCCTTATTCCATTATTAACAAAGGTCAAGAAACAAAATTCTTTCAACTTAATTTTGTTTCAGCTGTTGCGTCCAGATTAATGTCAACTCCGACTGTACAAGCATGGAATGGCGATGACAGTTTGTTAATATCTTATGATAATGAATCCTTTTCTAATACCAATATTATTTTTGAAACTTGTTGTGGTATTATGTCTAACCTTAAACAAATTCAAATCATAAATCCAAACAAAATATCCTCAGCGAAAGATCTTGCCAAATATGATCCAACAATTCTATGTATCGATTCACATATTTTAAAGAGAATATGTAGCAATACGAAGAAAACATTTTTACAAAGTTTTATTTTGCAACGTTCGGAATATTTTAATTCATTGGGATATTTCAATAGATTCGGTAGGATTGAGAAATCATTAAACATCAAAATTGGCTATATTTGCCAATTGAGTCCAATCTTGACTTCATTCATTTGCAATTTCTGTAAATCCGTTTTGGGCTGTAGAATTATCAGAGAATTCTACACAGACTTTTCCATTGGGCCAGTTTTGAAAACCAATTTGTATGATTTCCGGATTGTTCAGAATAGAAACCTTGCATTGCTCGGTGTGCCAGCCAATTCTGTTGAATTGAAGACGGTTTTTGCCTCTGAGGGCGAAACCAGGAGCCGTCTTTTTGCAAGGGGCATGTCCATCGGCAAGGGCACTGCCATCAACAGCATCGATGAGTACTGGGTGGACACCGGGGTCGATGGGACCTTTGCAACTGATGGATGCTTCTACGGCAATGTGTAGTTACTTTGTGTTGCCGTATTGGGAAACATTTCCCAATACGGATGGAGCTGGTGGCAAATTCATGTCCAGGTTCTCACCAGTTAATAATTAGTAAAAAAGAAATCAGGAATGATAATTTGAGTTTGTAGTTGCCATGGGTTTGTTAGAGCCTCCTGGTGTATTTCATTTCACAACACGACTCCTATACAGATCTAGACCCCTCTACTCTGAGCTATTCGATAACTACATAACTCTTGCACTGCTTTGCTTTACTTTTTCCAAAATGGAGCCCAATCCTGAAGAAACGGCATTTCCCCAGTCAGACCAGAATCAACGGCCAATAATAGAAATTCCGGACTTAGTTATCCCTGAAATTGTACAGGAGGGTCCTGATCTGCGATATTCGAACCACCGAGGATATCAAAACCAAGAGGTTGTGCAAAACGTTTACCAAAATCAACCCATGCAAAACTTCAAACCCACTACTTATCCCCAAGTGGATTCTACCAACCAAGAAGACGCCTTTGACTTGGATCTGATAGCCAAAAAATCAGAGCTTCCAGCTGAAAACACGAATTTTGATTATATAAATTCGAATAACAATATAAACAGCCGTATAAATACGCCTATGAACAGCAATTTTGATGTTTCTTACAATTCTCCTAGTTCCAATAATAACACTAATTATTCAAATAGTGATAATTATGGTGAACTCAATATGAATTTTAAATTAGGCGGTTTATCTTCGACACCTGTGCAAACGCCAATTGCAATATCTGCACCTAGATTTACAGACGATTCAATAATTGAGAAATCACCATCAAGTTTACAAAAGGGAAGTGCTCCAAGTTATACACTAAATATTGTTGTTAGACAATTTACAAAGCTTGCGGAAAGAAAATTAAATTTGTGTTTAAATAGTTCCCCCTTAAATCAAGAACCAAATATTGTTGAAATTTTATCTGAAGGTGCTGATCCAAACTTTGATGGAATAATATCTTCATTAGGTCACATTGCAAGGTCAACACCTAAAAGGGTAACTGATGCTGTCATGCACTGGCGACGTGGGAAGTCAGAACTAAGAGATTTAGCAAGATCAAATCTTGAAAAAGATGCGATGGCCCTTCAAAATCTTTTATCCAAAAACAGATCAGCTTATAACCATCATAGAAGGTTACCTTCAAGGAACAGAAATTCAATTGACTCAGCTAATTCAACATCCAGTGATAGTGTAATAAAAAATCTGGAAGTTAAGTATCAAAAATCCGAAATAACTTATACTCAAGCTGATCGACAATTTACCATAAGTACTTTTATACTGTGGAGGGTTTTAATTGAAGTGATCAAACAAACTTCATCTTCAACTTTGCTGGAAGATACTGGACTGGAAGAAATTATGTATAATTACTTGAGAAGTATTGATCCTTATCTAGTTAGTACATCATTAATTCATTCAGCAAATTGGAACTTATTATCTGAATTGATTGGTCAAATGTCTGAAAAATCGTTTTTAAGTGTAAGCGATAGGTTTATTGCAGATTTAGAGAAATTTCCAACTGGTTTCACAGATAATAAAAGATTTTCCGAAGCAAGTTTAAACTTATTGATCCATGGAATGAGATATTTACAATTTTCCAATTCTTCGTTAGAAAGATTTGAAGAAGGCGCAGATTTTATGAAAAGTTTAGCCAAATTTTTTTTCAAATGTGAAAACGAAAACGTTTACTTGTCGTATTGTGATGTCATTAATCAACTTATTTTATCGTTAGCAGGTACGTTGACAGTTGAAGTTAATCACCCAACGTGGGTTGATGCTATTAAAGTTATATATTCAAAGAGTTTATCAATTGCAAATTCAAATTTAAATAAATATTGGGGTAATGCAATTACGTTGGCTATTACAGCATTATCCGTGGCACCAAAGGAAATGTTTGAAAGTAAGTGGAAGACTATTATTGAGATTGCAACTAGAAGATTAAAGCCTAAAGCATCGGCTCCCGAAAAGTTAATTGTTGTTACAGGTGTTGCCAGATTAATGTGGGCATATTTATTTAGATATTCAGATACTCTGAATTCAAAGACTAGAACAATAGAAACACTTGCAAATGTTTTATTTTTGAACGTTCCAAAGAAACAACAATGGCTTACTGAAGATGCTTTGTTGATTCAGACTGCAGTCCAATTTTTTAGAGCTCTGGCATACTCTCAACTCAATTTCACACTGGAAAATATTTTTATTCCATTTCTGAAATCTTCAATTAATAACTTTAATTTTGAAGTTTTAAGCCATGAAAAATTAATTTTATGTATTAGATCATATTGCTGCATTCTATCAGATTATCAAAATCATGAAAAACCTACATATCCAACTGATGATATTATTCAAAATTCGCTTGATCCATTAGAATTCAGTAATATTGGTACAGAGAACGTCTTTGAAAATAACCTCAGTAACTCTCAAGTTCATGATGAAATTTCTAATATTTTCATAAAAGTTATGTTTTTATTAGAATCTCAATGTGGCTGTAAAACTTTGGATTTTTCATCGTCATCAAATTCTGCACCATCTACTCCACTGTCTGCAACAAGCACAACTAGTTTGCATCAAAGAATTTCAAGTTTGTCGTATTTCCATACTACAGAAGACACGTCTTATAAGAACAGTGAATTGTTCACAACTGTTATAACAAGTATTTCATGGTGTGCAAATACATCAAATTCTACTCAATATAGGAAAATTGTTGAATTATTAGTCAAAAATAGTATTCATGAAAATGGAACAACAGCTCAATTTTGTGTTGATGCTTTGAAAATCTTAATTTGCAAAAAAAACCCAAGTGTCGTCTTGACAACTTTTGCAAGTATTGCATTTTGCTTAGATGAGAAAGCTTCAAGTTTATTTGATCCAGCTTATCTATCTTCTGACAACTATATTAAACTTTTGGAAGTTTACTTAGAAGTTTTACAATCGTGGTTAGATTCATTAAGTGAAATCGAAGAACAGGAAACCGAAGAAAAGGCAAATACAATGTACAATGTTAATCATGGTTTTGTCCAAGAAGAAATACGTGAAACTAAGAAATTTGAATCATTAGAATTAAAGAATATGGCGACATTAATTGATGATGTCGAAGGTAATGCATTATTCTTCCTATTTAGTCACGATTTTAGAATTAGATTCTTAGGTTGTCAGATTTTGAGGATGGTAACACTATTTGATGAGGCAATATATTATTTATCTACTGATGATTTAGATGTCTCAAAAGGTCATAGTAGATTATCATCAAAGTTTGCCGCTGAGTCGGGCACCCGTATTATTGAAGTTTTGGGGTCTTTAAATTTTAATGAATTTGCTAAAAGTAAGAAAACCCGATTCAGTGAGGCTGAAATGAAAAGATATACCAAATTTGCACATAATGAAAAGAAGAACTCAATTATCAAATTGGCAGAAAGTAGTCATGGTGTTGATGCTGCTCTGTGGTTTAAAATTTTTGAAGAGATTTTAGGGGCGTTAGTTAAAACATGCCCCATCCAAATCGCAATTGCAAGATCCCATAGTTGTATTAGATTAGTTCAATTTTATGATCAAATTGTTAGGATTAATAGTGATACCGTTGATATTATGGACAATGGTATTATTTGGGATTATATGCTATATTTAAAAATTGCATGTGCGTCATTAACATCAACAAGTGAGCAACGTCTACACATCCCAGATTTAAAAGTTCAACAATCAACAACATCAATTTATTCTCCTTTAGTCAAAAGTCATACGAGAAAAAGATCTCAACAATTATTTACAGTTCAACATCAAAAAATCACAAGTGCTAAATCCATATTTAGAATGACTGTTCCATTGTTAACTACATCAAATGCTCGTTTAAGGGATGCTTTAGTCGAAGGTCTAAGTTGTATGAATGTAAATATTTTCAAAACTTTTATTCAAAGTATTGAATCATCAATTGAAAAATGGGAAAATCCAGATAGAGGCGGATTTTCAAGTGATATGTTTTTAAAGCAAGAGATATGTTGTATCTTAAGTAAAGTTACTTACAGATTTTCCAAATCCTCGGAAAATTATTTAGATGAATCGATTCTACAAAAATTATCACTTTTATTATCAAATATGTTGGAGGTTTTAACAACAAATACTGCACAGACAAGTTTTAGATATCAAAGGTTAAGAAAATATTTCTGTAACATCTTTGAAACTTTACATAAGGATACCATACAAACTGGTGAAGCCCAACATTGGTTTAGTTTTAATTTCAGAAAGAGAAGTTTTGAGTTTCTGGTTGAGTGGACTGGTTATGGTATTCGAACCAAATTTTTTTCTGAAAGATATAGCCTAATGAGAAAGGCCGTTTCTACTGGGGATGGTCAACTAAATTTGCAAGCTGCATTGGAAATACAAAAACATCAACTACAATTAAGCTCAATTAGTTGTCTTTCATACCTGTTTGGTAGCCCAATTTCTCATGGTGAAAATTCATTTGACTTAGGTATCATTGTTAACTTATTAGATGCACTTTTTAAAACCTACAATGAAAAAATTAGTGGCCTGGCTAGAAATGCTTTACTAGATATTTTGTTGGTTAATGGTAATATGAGTCAAATATTTAGATTGGTTGTTAACAAATGTTATACACATGATGCGGCATTAGGAAATTATTTTGTTACATTAACAGACGCACTAGTTAAAGGTGTCAGCTTTGAATATGAAGTTTACATACCATTATCATTAGGATTATTCTCCTCGGGTTCTGATAATTATGATGTTAGATCCTCAGCCGCTATTTTACTTGAATTTATAGAGAAGAAATTTTATGATACAAATAATGTTGCTAATTTTGTTGATGGAGTCTGTTGCAGATCAAGAATTATTTATAAAAGGACTTTATTCGACCTATCATCATCGTTTGCAACATCTCATACTGAAGAAAAGTTTAGAATGATTTCTGAATTAGCAATGTTATTTAACTTAGTTGGTTCCGGTCCAAGACGTGATTTAGTTGCTGTACTGCTACCATGGGTTCAAAACGCTGACCTGAATTTCAATAATGATGAAAGAATGAGAGACAATTATTTGGTAGTTCTGTCAAACTTCTTTGATATTACTATGAGGTATAGTCATAAGATCCAAAATGAACTAGAAGCATTATGGGTTGCATTGGGTACCGATAATGGAGGTGAAGGTGAAGGCGTGAAAACAATATATGATTATATTATTGCTAATTCATTATCATTGAAGAATCTGTCGTTTATCGAATGTTCAAGGCAAGTTATTGTATCCATTGCAACAATTCCAGGTAAATTTAATTTAATTGATTCTTTAATTTCAAACATAGAACCAAAATCAATGATTCCACTGGAACCTGAAATTAGTAAAATTTTAATTTCTGAAATTGAAAAACAAACATTTCCTGAATTACCGTATGTTGCAAAACTGTCTAATTTAATTCAACAGAATTCTTCAACTACAATTCCTACATTTTCATTAGGTGAATTATCGATTATTTTTCTTGCTGATTTGATTTTAATACCAAACAATGAAATTAGAGAAAACTTGCCATTATTGTTACACTTATCAATTTCTTTATTAGATCATCAACTTTTTGTTGTCCAAGATCAAGCAGCTGTATTAATTATTCATTTAATCCACGAGTATGGTGACTTAAGTACGGAGGCTGGTCAAAGGGTGCTTTCTGTTTTAAGAAACTCAAATCATGCAAATAGACTGTGGGCTTACGGTGATTTAACATCAAATAAAAACAGTGGCAGGGTCCCAGATTCAATGGATACCCTAGTTAGAGATATTATAAAGTTACTTGAAGTCAAAATTCCCACAATACAAAAAGATTGGAGTATTATGGCAATTCATTGGGCAACGACATGTAAAGTTATGCATATTGCATCAAGATCGTTTCAAGTTTTCAGGTGTCTGATATCATTTTTAGATCAAGTAATGCTGAAAGATATGCTATCATGTTTAACCAATACAATTTCTGACGAAAATGCAGGTATTCAAGGATTTTCAATGCAAATTTTAATGACATTGAATGCAATTACCTCTGAGTTATATAGTGAACAATTAATCGCATTCCCACAATTGTTTTGGTCATCTGTTGCATCGTTAACAACAATTCATGAAAATGAATTCATTGAAGTTTTGTCAACCTTAACAAAATTTATTTCGAAAATTGATTTTAATTCAGAAGATACGGTCAATTGTCTAAGTGCAACATTTCCTCCCAAGTGGGAAGGTAAATTTGAAGGGTTACAAAAGATTATAATGATTGGATTAAGATCTGCAAGTGCATATGAGCCAACGTTAAAAATTATGTCAAAATTAAATCAATTAGAAAACAGTCAAATTATTGGCGATGGTAAACATAGGGTCTTATTAACATTGTTGGCAAATATGCCAAGGTTTTTGCATGCGCATACAACTAAAAGATTTAGTGAAGACGTCATAACGGCTGGTAACTGTTTAAGTGATATGGCAGATAAAAATGAAATCATTGGATTATCAAGAATTATTGAATCATTAATTAAAAGAAGATTTAGGAATAAAGAAGACTTCCTAAGTCAAATCGTAAATGTTCTGAAAAGATTCTTTTTCCCGGAATATGCACGTGAAACATTAATATTCTTGTTAGGATTATTATTTAATCAAATCGAATGGATTAAAATTGAAATTATGGATTTATTGAAACATGTTTTTAGAGTTGTTGATCTAAGCTGTCAAGAATTCAATGGTTTAGGAGCAGACTTGATCGCTCCATTATTAAGGTTACTATTAACAAATTATGTTGATCAAGCATTAGAAGTTCTGGATGAAGCTGCATCAATCTCGCCGTCACCTTTCGATAAACATTATTTAATGATGTCTGCAGGAGACACGTCAACAAGGAAAGAATATGATAAAATTGCTACACTATTTGGTATACCAGATGATAGTGGATGGTCTGTTCCAATGCCAAGTGTTGCAACCGCAATAACAAGAAATAATATTCATTCAGTTTATTCAACCTGTAATGTCGATGAAAAGGAAATTTCAGCCAGTGGTGTGGGTAACGATAACATTATCGCCAGTATGAACAACAATAACAATAGTAATGGAGAAATTGAACTTAAAACTAATACTGAAGGTTTTAGTAATGCGGGTTTGACTGATGTTGATTATTTGGGTGAGAAACTTGATGAATCATTACAGTTATCAAAGTCACCATACTTTTCAGCAGAAGATCAATATGTTCAATATAACCCATTATCTCCAGAACTTCAACAACAAGTTAATCGTCATCATCAGCAACAAGAGCTTAATACTGATCATGTTTCAGTGAGAGATAAAGATTCTTTAACTAATATGCTTGCAACACTGGAAACATTAGACACATTCTTTACCAAGAAATCAAGTAACAATAGACATAAATACACTAGTTCAGTTGATACAAGATCGACAAGCACAACAATAACAACTAATAATACAGTTGAGAGAAATGCGCTAGGAAGTGGTAACGGAAATTGGGGGTATGATTACGAATCAAATAATAATATGAAAAATAGCATTACTAGTAATTTTTCACCAAGATTAGATCAGGGTATCCAGTTTGAAACAACAGCATCATTTAGATCATTATTATCGGATGTCGGTACATCCAAAAACGAAAGAAGTGCTCTGTCATCACCAAGAAGTAACTTACTTGTTGGAGGTAAAAAGAGTCGTAAAAACTCAATGCATGGAACAGTTGAACCATTGAAGTTGACAAGAGATTATCAAGGTAAAGAACATGTTGGTGTAAATATTGGACCTAATGGTCCATTAATTCTAGAATCTAACAATGAAAGTGAGGAAAATGTCAATATGTTTGGATTTGAGCTTTTAAGACAAACCAATAAAGCAAGAAGAAGATCAAACAGACTAACACCATCATATGGTAGTGATGCAAATGGTAATATATTATTAAAAAATAGCCCAATATCGCCAAGAAACCAACGCTCACCAAGACACTCATATAACTCATACAATAAATCTAGTAAGTTTAGAAGTTACCATAATTACAGGAAGTCAAATGTCATGGATTCACCAACATTTGAATCACCGCTATGAGACTAGCAATAATAAATGTTTACGTGTATCAGTATAAAACAAAAATATAGTACGTTTATTAATAAAAAATAATGAATTCAGCAGCACCGGGTAGACTTGTAATTTCACGAATGCAGGAGCTGCATAACAGCGATATGTATAGAAAGCGTAATATCCAACAGCTGCACCTTTTTGGGTCCACAGATTCGAACGTACCTAGACCCTACAAACTGGTTTACCCGTCAAGATAAACCCTTAATACAGTTTACATGCCAGTCACTGCAGTCTACACACCTGTCATGATGGCCCAAAACTGCAACCACAGCTTCTATGCATATTCGTATAGCTCTCCTTTCGTAATTTTTTCGACAACGAAAACATAGAGCCAAAAAAACTATTTCCGGCCAAAATCAATTGTTTCAGCCAGCTGGATTGCAATTGCTTTCCCATTTAACCTTCTCACTTATATTGAGGAGTGGGAACGAGGTTGGTGCTGATAGTCGTTTTCTTCCAGGAATACAACCACTGATAGCTTTGTTGGAGTTGTTAAAATTACACCATTTTCTATATATTTTGTCATAGCAGTTCTTTTTCAGTTACAGATTGGGTAATAAATAAATAAATCCAGGTCTTTTTCCACACAGGCCAGCAGACACAGGAACATCACATGACAAAAGAAGATTACTACTACTATGCTCATATAGAGCCGTATATTGATGATTCCCTTAAGTTATTTGTTGAAAAGATACGAAAAGATGGGACGTTCAAAAGGGAAAATTCTCCGGAACCATGGAGTAAAATAATACAGCAGCTTATTAGAGTTTTGAGATATATTGTTTATGAGGTATTTGGAGCAAATGCCGAGTCGATTGATTTCTTCAAATTTGGTTTGAACCTTAGTTATAAAAGTATTGAAGATTTAATTTGCTTAGTGGAGAATATATTGGTTAATAAGTTTGAGAAATCACCACCATTTACGATATTTCGATTTATAAATATATTATTCTTCTTAAATTCAAAAGTTTCTATTGATTATATTCCATTAGCCGAAAATGTCATAGTGGAGAATAATGAGAAGTTAGGGTTAAAAAAATATCATAGAACTGTTAATGATCTAGTTATGGGTACAAAAGTAAAAGTAGAAGTGATTAACCGATACCATAAATTAAATAGGACTAATGGTAAAAAATATGATAGTTTAGAAACAGATATTGGAAATGAAACTGAAAATGATGCAGATAATGAAACCAATGATGAAACAGTAGATGAAATTCAGCCAGATGGTGACGATAGGATCAGCAACGTTGAGGATCTTAAATTTTCTAAAAATGATGTTAAAGCAGTCAAATATTTAAAATCTCTAATTAACGTCATATCAGTTGAAAGTTCGATAGACGATGTTGACAATGAATTATTGAAATATGGTTCAAAGAATATAACAATAAATAAAAATTCAACAATCATAACCAATGCACATAATAGTAGTAATAAAGACAACAATAACAACAACGATGTTGGTGATGATGATACAGTCAGTGATTCATCTGTTAATTCCATTAAAATGGTTAAAATTCCATGGTATGATCCAAATATGCTATCACAGGGATTGGATAATGACATACAATAATTAAACTACAACAAATTTATATAATGCGTGTATGTGTGTAAATTACATAAATGAAAGATAACAGGATTTAAGGAAAATATTAAACTATGTTTATGTTTAATTTATTGAACTGTAAAAGATTTGCTTTTTTATTAAACGTAGATGATACTTATATAACTATACTAATTAAATAATTTATTTAGCGTTAGAGTTCATCTTTCTCTTACCACCTGGAGTGACAGCAGCATTGACGAATCTGTTGGTGTACAGTAATCTCTTGTATGCTCTACCCTTTGGCTTCTTTGGCTTTTCGGTTTTTTCAACCTTTGGAGTTTGAGACTTAACTTTACCTGCTCTCGCAAGGGAACCGTGAACTTTACCCTGTAATAAAAAATTGTGAGAAGATTAATTCAACAGATGTTAGTATTTTGTTAATAGATTCGAAAAAAGGAGAAAAAGCAGCTGGAAGAATGAAGAACGTAGTCTAACAATAATATTTTCAGGTTTAAAATAGTCAAATCATATATGTGGCGTTATTTGTCTTATGTTTAGTCCCTAATCCGTTGGTTCATAGTATTATTTTCAATGTGTTGGAGATCTAAATGTCCTTCCTTCAATATTTACACTTTAAAAGTAGTACTTTTCAACATTGTCCATTATTGTCAATTGAAACAGACTATATTATAATACATGAGAAATCAATAAAAATTTTTTATCTTATAGAACATAATTTTTTTTCACCGAATAAACTAGTGTAGATGATCAATATTTTCCAAACTGTCTTCAAACTAATTAATATCAAATAACAGTGTGTGTCATTTAGCATCCCATTTACATACCATGTTGATTTATTAAAGTGAGATGGTTTACAAGTATTCAAAGAACACCAGAGCCATCATTAGAAAAGTGTCTTTTCCTAATAATGCAGTTGCCACCAGCGAGAGACAGAGCAGGGCAAACGAAACGGAGCGAGTCTCGCGTGGGTGGACGAGGGTTTATCGGTCCCACATACCCTCGTACCAGGCACGTGATAACATGTTTTTCCCAGATTTAACTAGATGCTTATTTACAACTGGTAAGTGTACACAAAGGCCACCACAAAGATGGGCAAGATCCCAAAGAATAGCAGGACGTCAAGAAGAGCACCGCTCTCGTAACAGTTTCTGCCATGGCAGATGTAGTGCTGTTGTCGTATGTATCGGAAGGCTCCGACTAACAGTGTGGATATCGACATGCAGAACACTAGTATCCCTAATGGTCTGGTGAAGCGATTGACTGTGGAGAGTAAATGCATCATGTAGTTGTATATATCGTCGTTTTCGATTGGCGTTTGATACTTGCCCACATTGTACTCTTTTAATGGTGCAACGACAATATATTTGGCTAATTGCAATATGATTAATGCATATAACACTAAATTGAGTCCGGTACGGGTGTATGCCAACGCAGTTCTTTCGTTGGATAAATGATCTCGGGATGGTATTCCGCTGGTTGTCATTTCACTGGAGGATATAATTAGCCTGAAAAACCAATGGTTCTTAAACTCTTGTTCAGGATCTCGTTCAACATTTGTAAATTCTGATATTTGGAAATCTCCTTGTTTCATTGGTCCGGTGATGTTCGATTTCCATAACCATTCCCATAACGACATTGGTGTATTTTGTTGTGCCGTGCGGAGTGGTGTTGTGGTATAGATGTGTTGTGTTAATTGCGGAAGGCTTGCAAGAATTGGTTGTTTCTTATCAGTGAAACTGTCAAAGAAAATTAAAAAAAAATCGTTTCCAACCGAGAAATTTCAGTGTCATTACATAAAATTTCATTAAATTACCAGACATCATCTATAAACTACAAAGACAGAAAGCAACAACCATAACCAAATAACCAAACATCACTTTCTAATATTTATCATTTCATCAAGCATCACAGGACCGTGGAAATTTTCAGATTCAATACGATCTAAACACCATTGAGCAACAACTTTGGTTGAAACACCCGGTCTAATTATACCATCCAAAGAATTTAAAAGTAGCTTTTGATTAATACCGTTCAAAATATCGAGCGCATCTTTCAGGGCACCTCTAATTGATTTATTTGGCTGATTTTCTTCCGATGGATCATACATGAATCCAGGTCTTAAGAAAATTGGTCTAATATTTGGTTGCAGTTGATACAATAAGTATTCCGCATTTCTCTTACTTTGAATATATCCCGATGGTAAGCCAGGGAATCCTCTGTCTGCAGAAACATAGGCAAAAGCAGGAGGTGGATCGGATTTATTTTGTGCAATTAATGCTTCCGCTAGAACCAATGCACTTTCGGTGTTGTATCTTGCATACGTTTTATCTATAACAACGTTGTTACCTGTATTATCAGGGGTTTTGTCCATTGGATTACTAGATTGGAAAAGTCCACTAACTGTGTTTATAATACCATCATTTGAGCCAACAATCCTTTTATATGAATCATTTTCCAACAAGATACCAATTGAATGGACAACAGCTGTACAATCCTTCAATTGCTCGTTATAAGTTTCAGGTTGAAATACGTTCCCCTTTTGCCAATTGACCTTGTCAATCCAAGGGCAATCTTCTTTTGGATATGGTTGTGGCTTTTTACCTGAACCAGTGACAGAAACGACATTGTATCCTCTGTTGACGGCATTTTCGCAGATTCTCTTTCCTAGAAACCCAGTTCCACCGAAGACGACTAATTTTTTCACGGAGGTGACTGCAGACATGGTGTTTGGAGCTGTACCTGTGTAAAACCCTTGTAAAACCCTTGTAATAAACAGACAATAATTCCACTTTAAAAAGGAGCACCCCCGCAGAGTCGACCGACTGCAAACTTACCCGGCGCACAGCAAAGCGACGCACAAAAATTTTCCCACTTGCCGCTTTCGCTCTCCTGCAACCTCTCGATGTTCTTTCTTTTTCACACGCCTTGAACTTTTCATTCTTCAAGGATCTCTTTTGAACGTCTTTGCAAAGAATATACACATATATAGACAAAATGGTACGTACAACGACACTATACTTAAGAGGTGAACATACGAGCAGCGTATATTGATATAATCCATTTGCTTTACATTTGATTATTTGCACCCGGATACGTTATTATGTCAATTGTTTGCCAACTTACAATAAGTGAAAAGTCTTTGTTATAAATCTAATTCACATTTGAAATTGCCATATCTGAATAATCTAGAACATTTACCACCGCTTCAGGAATTTTGCTGCTATTTTCATGTACAAGGCTCATTTTTGTTACGATTCACTTTCAATTAATTTTTTTCTCCAGGAATAAGAAATACTAACATTGAACAATTTACTTTTTGGTTTCGCAAATGCATTATTTTTTTTGTTTTAGGATACTAAGACTCCAGTTACTTTAGCTAAGGTTATCAAAGTTCTCGGTAGAACCGGTTCAAGAGGTGGTGTCACCCAAGTCAGAGTTGAATTCTTAGATGATACTTCAAGAACCATTGTCAGAAATGTTAAGGGTCCAGTCAGAGAAAACGACATCTTATGTTTAATGGAATCCGAAAGAGAAGCAAGAAGATTAAGATAAGTGTGTTCATATTTTTTAATAATATTAATACTTTACTACTTTACATCATTTAATCATTGTTAACCTGGTTTTTTTTATATAATTAAAATAAATATATCAATAAAAAAGACAAAATTAAGCACCATTATTATTAATGTTGATGAATATCATTTATTCATTTAATTGCATTAGTATTGTAAAAGAATATACCGTGTACGTAAATAAGTACGTAAGCATACACGGTTGTTAGTCGCAGTCACGTTTCCCAAAATAGAAATAGACCCTCGCACCGCACACAAAATTCGGTACATGATTCTGCATCTTCTAATTTACGTACCAGATTAGGCAAAAACAAATACACTCCTACACAAAAAATCCTAGTTACGTCTTTCTATTTACCACCCAGAAGACTACCCATCATACCTTGTAACAGATTAGCTTGCTTTTTGATAAATGAGATATTATAATATATAACTGCAAGTTCATTTATTCTTTCAAATAACCCTTCATACGATTTCAGAGTTGGTTGATAACGTTTTAAAACCAATGAGAAGATATTTGAATCTTCGACATTGTGTCTCTTAATTAACGCTACTAGTAATTGTAAGAAATTAATCAATTTCAGATTATTATCATCATTATCTTCTGAAGCTTCAAAAATTTTCATATCGCTGACATCAATGAATGAAGTATTATTATATTTAATTAACATTTTATTCAATGCTAATTCTGCAAATCGAATATTCTTGATAGTTAAGTATGGTAATATGACTCTTGATAAATAAAGTCCGAAGTCATCCTTACCTTCAGAGACATAAGTGTTAAATTCTAAATCAATTAACATATCTAATGCGCTTAACTCTTCTGTTAAAAATAAATATTTCTCACTTAAGTTAACTTGAGTAGCGTATCCACTATTGTATAACTTTGTACCCAATAAATAATTAAGTTTAGGTAATCCAATCGGATTTCCAACTTTGGTATTCACAAACTTACTTGTTTCCTTGGATAAATTAAGTAAATTTGCATCAGTGTCAGGAAATATTGATAATATACTAATAATTTTATTCAAATCATCCCTTTCGAATATTGAAATATCTTTATTTTCTTCAGCAAAAACTTCCAACATATAACTATAAAGATCTGCAGCTTCATCATATTGTTTATTTTCTAATAATATCATGGTACTTTGATACAATAATGAAATTGCGGCGTCATAGTTTTTTGAATGAACATATCTATTAGTGATTGATCTAATAGTTTGTTGTGCTTCATAATAGGACCCATTGCCAATTCTTTCCTTAAATCTAGCAAGAGATTTCTTAAGTTTGGATTCAATTGCGGTAGTAGACATTGCTTGGCTGATTGACAAGATTCTCTTAACATGTATAGTTAATTACCTGTTGAGATCTAAAATCTCACATAAAATGGGAAAAAATCAAAAAATGTGTGTTAACAAATATTATTTCTCTTTTTGTGCATTTTCTAGTTTGGCGTTTACAACCCCAAATTTGCTATTCATTTCAACCAACCATTTCTTCACCATGGCATTGAATAACAAATTTTCAAGTTTAGGATCAAAGCCGATGAGAAGTTTGGGGTCAAGACCATCCAAACTTGATTCAGATCCATTTTCTGATAATGATTTTTCATTTACATCGGAGACATCGAATAATAAAAGAACATTAATTACCCCACCTACTAATACATTACCATTACAAACCAAATCATTTGATTCGGATATAAGGTCGTTGGAACCTACAGTTAAAAGAAGCAAATTGACTAAAAGAACTAGGACGCCCGTTTTTGATACGTTGAATAGCAAAAATAGCACCAGTAGTAATAATAATGATACCAAATATCAAAGGAATCCAAGTTTAGATTCATTCAATTCAGAGACATTAAACTCCAAAGATCGTAAGAAAAAGAAAGATGTTTATGTATATCACAATTTAGGAGGTAAAGAATCAGGACTATTAAATCTAGAAAACGATACCGAAATGGATAACGTGATGAAAGAATTCGATGTTGACGAATTACAAGAAAAATCCAACAATTTAAAGAACGAATTAGATACTTATCTTGAAAGCAAAGAAAAGCGTGATCGTGGAAGGGAATATGATGCAACGTCATTGGCATCTAAATATATAACTGAACATTTGCGGAGAAGAAATTCAACCTTGTTGGATATCACCGACCATGCTGATATTGGTAAGAAAAGGAAAACCATAGATTCATTTCACAAAAATAATAACCATTCAAGTCATAAAAGTCGAGGCTTATCATTAGAATCACTTATAAATAATAAGGATAAGTATAATGCAATCAAGAATAAGTTTGAGAAGAGAAAACCGTATATTAAACCAACTATAATTATTTCAATTGACGATGTTAAGAAAATTGTTAAAACATATAAGAAGTTATTAATTGATATTTTAAATGGGGATGAAAGTTCGTTTTTTTATAATGAAGCTAAAAAGCTACAACAATCTTCAAATTTAATGAATATTAAGTATAATGAAATTGATAACTTGCCGAAATATTCATACTATGGATACATTGGAGCAGTAAGAGGATTTCATATTGGTAAAATCATAGAGGAGGACCCCGAGTTATGTAAACTGATTAAAGAAAAGATGAAGTTTAATAAAGTTATTCAATTTTGGGGAGTTTTCAATTTTACCCAATATGTTTTAACACCTGAACTGATTGCACATATTGTTTTAAAGAATGGCAATTTACTGGATATGGATGATGCATATGATGAGTTAGAAGATACGAATGAGTATGGAATTTATGTTACCAATACAATTGAATTAGGAGGGAAAGATGAAGATTATGAAGTCATTGATTCCCAAGAAGAAAAGGGAAAAGACACAAAGGAAATCAAAAAAGAACCTCAAATAATAGCAGGCATTGATTCAAACTTAGATTCTGATTCCGACCTGGATTCGATTAATATCAGTGATGATGAAGATGATTTCATGGAGAAAATCTTGAAACAGACCAAGAAGAACTAGGTAATAAGTATTATCGGTTAACCTTCCGTATTTGGAATTTTTCATTTTCTATTTTTCATTTTTGCAAAATTTTTTTTCGCTTCGTCGTCGAGTGAAAAATGGAAAATCCATAATTCGCCTTCCAGACATTTGTCAACCCATACCGTTTGATGCTTCTTTTTGACTCTACTTTTAAATAGACAAAGAAACAAAGGATTTTATAATGTCATCATTCCCAAGAAGTTGTTACAAGTGTGGTTTAGCAGGTCACAAGGCAGAAGATTGTGATCAATCCGAAAGATTATGTTACAACTGTAAACAACCAAATCATGAATCAAAGGATTGTCCACTGCCAAAGCAAACCATCCAAAAGCAATGTTTCAATTGTAAAGAAGTTGGTCATGTTCAAAGTGAATGTCCAGAACCACACAAACCAAGACAAAATTGTTACACCTGTGGTAAATTCGGCCACATTTCAAGAGACTGTCGTCAAAATGCCAAAGTTTCATGTTATAAATGTGGTGGTGCAAACCATTTTGCGAGAGATTGTCACGCTGCAGGTCCAAAATGTTACAACTGTGGTTTGACTGGTCATGTTTCAAAGGACTGTGAAAGCGCTGCATCCGGTGAAGCTGCTAAGACATGTTACAACTGTAGTCAAACTGGTCATATTTCAAGAGATTGTCCAAACTAAGCAATGCCATTATTATTTAGGTGAATTGTGAAGTTTCGATTTTGTGTTTGAAATATGTTTTCTTTTATTGGTGGGTGAGATGAAATATTTTTTAATATTTTAAGAGAAGTCAAAATGTGTGTATGAAGGAGTCTATTTTTTTTTTGTTTCAAAACTTTTTACGCTTTCTATTCAATTCTCATGTTTATTTTATTTTATATTTATAAGACCCATTTAATCTGTTACTAATTTAAAAGTTAGAACTTAAAATTACAAAATACACAAATTACACATTTCTACTATCACTACTTTGATTTAGTGGATATTTTTATAGATTGCATCACCCATTAAACAAACATCTTTCATTTCTTTAAAATCATGAACTCTAACGATATCCGAACCGAATCCAATACCAGCTGTAATTGAAGCACTTGTGCCGTTGATTCTTTCAGCCGCTGTTTCTTTACCTGTAATTGTGCCTATGAATTTCTTCCTTGAAGGACCGAGTAGAATTGGAATATATTTGAAACTTATGAATTCGGTTGATTTTAAATTATACTGTTGATAATGTTTCAATTTTGGTAGATTTCTAATTATACTTAAATTTTCGCTTAAGTTTTTAGCAAATCCCAAACCAGGATCCAAGATAATCTGCCATCTTTTGATACCTTTTGAATACATTTTGGAAATCAATTTGGATATTTCCTTGGAAACTTCAGTAACTAGCACATCTTCATTTGAATTTCTCGTGTTATAAATTCTAATATTTTCACCATCATCAGTTTGTGTATAGTTCGTCAACTTGTACATTGTAGATATATCACCTCTGGTATGATTCACGACATAAGGTACATTATACTTAGCGATTATATCATACATTTGATCATCAAAGGTACCTGCACTTATATCATTGATTATATCAGCACCGTATTTAATGGCTTCCTCGGCGACTTTTGATCTATAAGTGTCGATACTTATTATAACCGAATCACCGTATTTTTTCTTGATTTCCTTAACTACAGGGATGACCCTATTCAATTCTTCCCTCAAGGGCGGTTGTTTGGATCCTGGTCTTGTTGAGCATCCTCCAATATCTATGATATCCACGTTATTAGCCACCATTTCATCGACTTTTTCCATTGCTTTCATTAAATCTAAGTTTGATTTGGATCCGTCGCTGAATGAATCAGGGGTTATATTTAAGATTGACATTAGCTGGGTTGGCGTTTTTGAGTTAATTAAATCGTATTCTAGATATCTGAATTTGACAGTCGAATCCTTTTCATTTAACATTGGGAATCTTGTGCGTAATGGAATTAGAGAAATTAAGTCGCTTGATTCTTGAACGTCCTTTAGGGATTCTTGGCTCATTAGTTGCCTTAAATGTTCGTGAATTGGTTCTGCCGTTACGGGATGTATGAAATCGGAGGGTAATAACTCACATAATGGGAATAAGACGAACGATCGTTCAACCATTGAAATATGTGGGACATTCAAATCATCCGAATTAACAATTATTGAGTCATATAAGATTATATCCAAATCAATAGTTCTTGGTCCATTGTTAAATTCCTTTACTCTGTGTAATGAAGAGTATTCGATTATTTTGAGAAATTTCAACAGATCATGGGGGGTTAAATTTGTTTTCAATTTCAAACATCCGTTAATGAAATCCGGTTGGTTTAGAAAATACATTGGTTTGGATTTGTATAATGAGGAAGTTTGTAGAACTTGGATTTGAGGATGGTCATTTAACTCATTGATGGCTTGGTTGATGTTTTCCAATTGATGTCCGACGTTTGATCCAAACGCCACGTAAACAAAATGATCAGCCCTATCGACAATATCAGCGCTGGCTATCTGTGTATCTTTATTTAGGTTTGGAATGACAAATTTATCGGTTGTTAAGTCACTATCGTTGAATTCCACGATATCTTTATTTTTATTGAAATTTTGCAAACTCAGCTCAGACGAAACACCCACATCACAATATTCGATAATGTTAGTCTTTAAAACTTCCACATTTGAATTGATGCAATTTGGAACAAGTTTATATATTACTTTGTTGACATTTGAGACCAAAGCCTCAACTGTTTTGAAATTTGAATTTTCAATGTATTTGGAGATGGAGTTCACAATGTTTTCGATATCTAATTGATTAGACAATTCTACTTCTATATCTATGTTCAATTTAACGGGTTGTTTTTGGAATCTTTCAAATGTGAAAAGTCCGATGATGGTAGATAATGATAGATCATTAATGATGAGCTTATCATTGAGATTATTTAACTTATTCAATTTAAGGATTGTGTTATAATTGGATTCACGAGACACAATGTCCATTGTAACCGATTGGAATTTCTCATTTTCTTTATTAACCACATTTTCAAAGATGGAATTGGCTAAGTCGATGAGATTGAGGAAACTAGTTTTCCGATCTAAGTTTGAATCTTGGAATTCTTTGAAGTTTCTTGATACCACGGCATAATTGATTGAGTATTTCAAATCGTCGGTTTCACTCGATTTGGAAAAGTCGGTCTGGAATTTGGTAGTTATTAGTAAATCTTTGATTGTGTTGTTGATGATGGATTTGTATTGCAGGTTTCTAAGCAGGACGATGTCATTGATTGCATGTGATAATGAAGACGGTGATGCGGAGGAAGACATTTTTTGGAAAAAATGGGGTGTCGGATAGAGACAACGACTTCCAGAGAGCGTAGACCGTAGGGTATGCCTAAGAAACGACACTGTGAGTGAATTCCGAAGAATTGGTATTCTCAAGTGGAAACTGCAAAGATTTTACTTATTCTTCACCATGGCTGCAACCATCCATCATCATTCATCCATATTATTCTAGTGAAAAAATCGCAAAAAAAAAAGTTGTTTATCCGTGGCGCATGCAGATAGGTCGTATGTGTGGCTGGTGAACGAGACGGGAAGGTACGTGATCCTTTTTTTTTTTCTCAAACAAGGGTGCTGTCAGACATTTTACAATGGTGGTTATGGGCAATTCTTGTGACTACGCCAGATGGCTTTTCTTGCTTTTTCTTGTCGTTTATATATAAACACGCAGCCAGCAACACCATTGCCACCATGTTCAGAAGGTATTTTGCCAGTGCTGTGAAACAGACACCCAAAGTTGATGTGTCCGATATTGTCATCATTGGCGGTGGACCAGCAGGATTGAGTTTGGCCAATGGTATCAAGTCATCGTTGGTCTTGAAGGATTTGAAGTGTACATTGATCGAAGGTGGTAAGTTGGTAGAGAATTTGGAAAGCTACTACGAAAACCCGCCACAATACATTGACAAGAGGGTGGTCAGCATCACACCATCATCAATTGAGTATTTCCAGAAAATCGGATGCTGGAACTACGTGAAGGACGAGAGAATCGAGACATACGACCACATCCACACCTACGATGGGGTCACCGGGGCGAAGATGGAGTTTGAGTCCGATGGATTGGCAACCATGATTGAAAACATCAACATCCAGTCCATGTTGTATCAAAGAATTAAAGAATTGAATGCGGAAAACCCAGCCAGTAAGCTGCAATTACTAGACAACACCAAGGTGGTCAACATCGAGGAAGACGCTGGTAACAAATGGCCAATATTGAAGTTGAGCAATGGGGACTCCATCAAGACCCGACTACTCATTGGGTGTGATGGGTTCAACTCCCCTGTGAGGAAGTATGCCCAGATAGAATCCCGTGGCTGGTCGTACAACCGCTGGGGAAATGTTGCTACCTGCAAATACAAAGACACTGAGTTCCGGTACCCTACAGGATGGCAGAGGTTCTTGCCTACAGGCACGTTGGCGTTGTTGCCGCTACCAAACAACTGGTGCAGCTTGGTGTGGGCAGTTCCGCCAGAGATCAGTGACATTCTAGGCAAGTTAACAGACGAACAGTTTGCCATGATGGTGAATGCCGGCGCCAAGCTGAGTCCGGAACAGCTGGACTTCCTCTACAAGACGGCCGCCACCGACCCCGACGCTCTTCTGGAGGAGATCCAGTGGAGACTGGCCCACTTTAAGGGCAACAGCGCCGATTTCCCACTGGACATCGAGCTGGTGGTGGCCGGCAGCCGGGCCAAGTTCCCCCTCAAGCTCTCGCACGCCGACTGCTACGTGGACGAGCGGGTGGCGCTTGTGGGCGATGCGGCCCACACCACGCACCCGTTGGCCGGCCAGGGCCTCAACATGGGTCAGGCGGACGTGCAGGCGCTCGTGGGCGTGCTGGAAAGCGCCCACAGACGGGGGCTGGACATCGGGGTCAAGCTGGCGCTTGAGCCCTACTGGGCGGAGCGGTACGGGGCCAACCACGTGATGCTTGGGGTGGTGGACAAGATCCACAAGATCCATGCGGTGTCTGGCGGCCCGCTGGTGTGGGCCCGCTCATTGGGCGTGAACGTGCTGAACGCCCTGGGCCCTGTCAAACAGGCCATGGTGGACGCCATTAGCCATTACGGGAAGTAGAGATGGGAGAAAGAAGAAGGAGTTTCGATCCGGCCCTCGCATCGCACTGCCCAATGCGGCAACTGCGTGCGGTGACCCAATGCGGACTCTGTTTGCGAGCGGACGGTATAAAAGGAACAAGGTTTTCTCTGTGTATGGAACGTGTAAAGGTGTATCTTATCTGTTAGTTATAATCCCCAACCTCGTTATCCCTAGCTTTCATCCATCACTAGTTCACCATGTCCACAGAAGGAAAAACCGTCACTTGTAAGGCTGCAGTTGCTTGGGCCCCAAACACAGAATTATCCATCGAAACCATCGAAGTCGAAGCTCCAAAGGCGCACGAAGTCAGAGTCAAGGTTGACTATACCGGTGTCTGTCACACCGATGCCTACACCTTATCAGGTCAAGATTCTGAAGGTGTTTTCCCTGTCATTTTCGGTCACGAAGGTGCTGGTATTGTCGAATCCATTGGTGAAGGCGTTACCAACGTCAAGGTCGGTGACCATGTCGTCTTATTATACACCCCAGAATGTCGTGAATGTAAGTTCTGTAAGTCTGGTAAGACCAACTTATGTGGTAAAATTAGAGCTACCCAAGGTAAGGGTTTAATGCCAGACGGCACCTCCAGATTCTCATGCAAGGGTGAAAAATTATTCCATTACATGGGTTGTTCCTCATTTGCTCAATATACCGTTGTTGCGGACATTTCTGTCGTTGCCGTTGATCCAAAGGCGCCAATGGACAGAACCTGTTTGTTAGGTTGTGGTATCACTACTGGTTATGGTGCAGCAACCAACACTGCGTCCATCGAAGAAGGTGACACCGTTGCTGTTTTCGGTATTGGTTGTATTGGTTTATCCGTTATCCAAGGTGCTGTTGAAAAGAAAGCTTCTAAGATCATTTGTATTGATATCAACAACAAGAAGAGAGAATGGGCTGCAAAATTCGGTGCTACCGACTTCATTAACCCAATGGAAGACTTAAAGGAAGGTGAAACCATTGTTTCTAAATTAGTTGATATGACCGACGGTGGTTTAGACTGGACCTTTGACTGTACCGGTAACGTCCAAGTTATGAGAAATGCATTAGAAGCATGTCATAAGGGTTGGGGTACGTCCATTGTCATTGGTGTTGCAGCTGCTGGTAAGGAAATCTCAACCAGACCATTCCAATTGGTTACTGGTAGAAACTGGAGAGGTTGTGCATTCGGTGGTGTTAAGGGTAGAACCGAAATGCCAGGTTTAGTGCAAAAGTATGTTGATGGTAAGTTAAAGGTTGATGAATTCATCACCCACAGACATCCATTAGAAAACATCAACACTGCGTTCCACGACATGCACGATGGTGACTGTATCAGAGCGGTTGTCAAGATGGATTGACTATCTAAAGCGAGAGATTCGCTTCTGTAGTTAGTCTCTTGTCCCTACTCGATATCATGTCCTTCTCTCTTCAGTTGTAAAAGTTCATAGTTTACGTCTCTCCTTTATATACACTAGTAAATAAACAAAGCAATACATTGATTGTGTTATGCATCTGTATCCTGCGCTTTCTCCACACCTATTACCTTTTTCTTATCACGGTTTCGAGAAGAAACGGAAATGCGAAAAAAAAAACTTTTTCGATTTTTCATTTTTTCAATTTTTCAATTTTTTCACTTTTTTAATTTTCCATTTTTTTCATTTTTTGAAAAATTTTTCAGCTCGACGAAATCCAAGAAACCTACATGCATCTGAAATTCAAGCTAGGAAATAGGAATCCCGTATATCACATCTCTAAATTCTCCCCCTCTCCCTTCCCTATCCTCAACTAAGCCATGTCGTATCAAGCAGGTCGTCCAGAAAATGTCTTAAGACGTGCCGAAGATCTGATTGCCATCAATCAACCTGATAACGCCCTTCAAAACCTGTATACTTTCATCACTGCTAAGAGAACCAAGCATATTGAACCATCAAATCCTCAATTATTAGAAATCTTCAAATTGTTCATCTCCTTAGCCGTCAACAACAAGCTTTCCAAAGATATCAAAGATGCCTTATTTCAATACAAGAAAATGATCCAAGGTTCGACTTCCAGTGTTGATTATGAAAATCTGGAACAATTAACAAAATACTTCTTAAATGTTGCAAATTCAAAATTAGTCGATGCTCAATCAAAGGCCAACGTTGCTGCTGAAGTTGCAATCGAAGAAAACGTTGCGTCTGCTGCTGCAGCTCAAAAAGTTATCGACACTTTAGAAGAGCAAGATAATAACCATGAAGTCCATGATGAAGATGAAGGTTTCACTTTCAATATTTCTCCTGAAAATATCCTTTTATCTTCTGTTACTACCGATGATAGTACCGATAGATCAAATAAGGAATTCTTCTTGCCTTGGTTAAAATTTGTTTGGGATTCTTACAGAACCATTCTTGAATTATTAAGAAATAACAATAAATTAGAAAATGCTTATTGCCAAGTTATTTTACAATCATTCCAATTCTGTATCAAATATGATAGAAAATCTGAATTTAAAAGACTTTGTGAATTACTGAAAACTCATTTATTATCAATGACCAGGGCAGAATATGAAGACTCCGTCAATTTATCAAATTCCGATACTTTACAAAAATTCTTAGATACAAGATTCCAACAATTAAATACTGCTGTTAAACTGGAACTATGGAAAGAATCTTTCAAGAGTATCGAAGATGTTCATGGTTTAATGAAGTTATCTAAAAGATCTCCAAAACCAATTTCTTTAGTTAATTATTACAATAACCTATCTAAGATTTTCCAAGTTTCAGATGATTACATTTATTCCACTTCTGCATTACAAAAATTATTCCAATTATTAATTCAATCTCCTGTCATCACTGATGCTGAATTAAAGGAAAATGCAAATACCTATTTAATCAACTCATTATCAATTCCAATTTTACAGTCTTTAAAGCATACCTTCTCTGTTCAAAACAATCTGATTGATGAAGAATTTTATAAGAGAAAGAACAATAAGTTATCATCATTATTAAATTTAAATGAAATTCCAACTAGAGAATCTTTATTAAACTCATCAACTTTAAAACTTGCCTTAAACTATGCTGATGATAAAATCGTTAACTTATTTAATTTATTGGAACATAAATTCAATCCTTTGACTTTCCATACAAAGGCAAATCCAATTTTAAATGAACTTGTTGATGATGATAAACTTGCACCTTATATTAGACCATTAAAGGAAGTTATCATTTCCAAAATCATTTCTTCAGTTTCAAAATTATATGATTCAATTAAATTTGATTTCTTATTAAAAATTTCAACTTTTGAAGATCACCAATTTAACTATGATGAATTTGCATTTGAAGACTTATTAATCAATTCCAAATATTCAGGTTTAATCAACGGTGATATTGAAATCGATGATGAATCTGGTGTTGTATCATTCGTTGATAAATTATACACAACTCCTTCATCTAAGGTTAATTCAAGATTATTCGATTTAGAAAAAGCATTATCATCTGCAATTTCAATCATTAATGTTGAACAATATAAATTATCTAAGGATGCATTAAAAGATAGATTATTACAATCTGCAAATGAAAATTTCGAAACTGAAAAGCAAAACATCTTACATACTGCAGAGCTTATCAAAGCGCGTGAAGAAGAATTACGTAATGCTAAATTAAAGGAACAGGATGAAATTGAAAAGGCTAAGGCTATTGAAGCTGCTAAATTTAAACAATCTGAAGAAGAACGTATTCAAAATGAAAATGAAAAGCGTGAAAGAGAAAGATTGGAAAAAGCAATGAAAAAGATTCAATTGGAAAATAAGAAAAAAATCGTTAAAGAAATTAATGATGCAGGTATTATTTATATTAAATTTGATGATGTTAAGGATATGTCAGAAGATGAAATTCGTACTTTAAGATTCCAAAAACTGGATGAAGAAAACAAAAAACTCCAAGATCAAATGGATGCAATTTTCAAAAGAGCAGATTATATTGAAAGAGCTCAAAGACAATATGAAGTTCCATTGTTACAAAAGGACATTGAAAATGATGTTTCTAAACAAAGGGATGAATATGATTTATTAAAGACAAAGAATTTCGAACAAGCAAAACAATCTCATGATGCTGCATTAAAGATTAAGGAAAGGTTAACCAAATTCGTTCCTATTTTTGAAGAATATTCTGTTCAATTGGATGAATTAAACAAGGACGAAAATGCATTAAAAGCAACCAAGGCCAAGGAAGCATTTGAAGCTGCAAAGAAGGCAAGAATCGAAGAATATATTGAACAAAAGAAGGCAGAATTCATTGAAAATGCAAAGAGAGAAAGAGAAGCTGCAAGAGAGAGAGAAATCGGTATGGCACGTGCAAAGGCAAGAGAAGAAGCTGCAATTGCACAACTGAAGGCACGAGAAGAAGCTGCTGCACAAGCTTCTAAGGCAAGAGAAGAAGCCGCAAGAGCAAGAGAAGAAGACTTCAAGGCAAGAGCTGCTGCACAAGCTGCTGCACAAGCTGCTAATGATCCTGAAAGAAAACTGTATGAAGAATTAAAGAACAAACCAAATATCTCCATGGGTGAAAAAATGAAATTACGTAGATTGGCTGCTAAGTTTGCATAGAGAGGCTTGTTTATAACCATGTAGTTGTTGATATTTATAATTTATGTATTCACATCAATTTAAAGGAATAATTCGATATTTTTCATATTTTTCCCATTTTTCTTTTTTCAGCCTTTTCTTTTTTCTATTTTTGCAAGCGCGTTATTCCATATGGATGTAGCAACTGATTCTGATTTCGACGATAGCCATTGATGATCTCCCACGTAAACAAACGTTTTCTTTCCCTTTCATTCCACCGATTCGTCCCTCCCATTCCCCTCGTTTTATAAATACAACATCTCACAATGACTTTCTTCGATGATATGAAAACATCATTCAAAGATGTTCCTCAACCAGACAACGAAATTTCAACATTGGAATTTTTAGAAGCATCCGAATCCTTAGTTAAACTATTTGATCTTTTAGGATCCTCAGCATTTGCGGTTGTGCAATCCGATATGTCAGGTAACATAAACAAAGTTTCTGCGAAATTCTTATCAGATCCTGTTAATTGTGGTACTTTAGAAAAATTAATCCTTACCGAAATCAAAGAAGGTGGTAAGAAAACTGCCACTCAAGGTTTGTTATGGTTAACTAGAGGTTTACAATTCACTGCTGTTGCGATGAGAAAATGTATTGATAATCCAGATTGGGAATTATCTAAGGCTTTTGAAAAGGCATACAGTGAAACATTGGTCAAATTTCACTCGTTTTTGGTCAAACCGGTTTTCAAGTTAGCTATGAAAGCGTGTCCTTATAGAAAAGATTTCTTTGCTAAATTAGGTGATGATTTAAGCAAGGTCAATGAACAATTACAAGACTGGGTTTCCAGTTTAGAATCTGTTGTCGATCATATTATGAAGTTTTTCGACAGTGGTAATTATGGTAAAGGTTTGTAGGTCGAGTAAAAGTTTCCTAGAGAAAATGTGCATTAGAACTTATTTAACATTAATTAATTAATTAATATTTTTTTTTGATAAATTAAAAAATAGTTTTGTTATAGTTATAGTAATAGTTATAGTTATTATAAAAATGTTATTTAAAGAAAAAGGGAATAAAAACAATCAACGTTTTAGTATCATCTCTACAAGATACCAAATTAATAGAAAATACAAAATGACAGCCCAAGTGTTAAGTTATTAATAATGGATGATACACTGATCTGATGAGGTTGGTGATGGTGATGGCGATGAAGAATGATTTTGAGGAGTGTAATGAGGAGGAAAAGGGAATTGTTATAAGTTTAGTACACTTATAAGAATGATAATAATGCTGCAACAACTGCACCAAAAACTGATGTGCTCTTTAAGGAAGCTGCACCAGCTTTTGAAGTGGATGAGATGGAAGAGACAGTTGCTGAACCAGTTGCTGATGAAGAAGAACCGGTAGTGGAAGACAAAGATTTAGTAGTACCAGTAGATTTAGAAGATGAAGCACTTGAGGAAGCGGATGAAGAGCTGGATGCTCTGGTCTTTGCCTTACAAGTGAATGAACCCTGAATACCACCGTTCTTTGATAACTTCTTGAATGGAGAACAATCTGCGTAACCAGAAGTTTCTAAGTCAAAAGCACCTCTAACAGTCTTTAAAGAATCCATAGTACAGTTGTCGAAGGAACCCTTAAGAATAACAGCACCTTGAACAGTCTTAATAGAATCAATGTTATCAATGGATTGTAAGTTAGTGTTGTTTGCAATAACTAAACCACCACCAATAGCAGTAACATTAGCGAAATCAATGTAAGTTAAATCGTTGTTGTTTTCAATGGTTAAATCAGCACCAATGGAGGTAATTAATGGGAAAAGTAATTCATTAACTGCTGATTCAAAGAAACCTGCGGATTTGTTAACTGCGGTAAGTTGAGCCATAGAAATGGAAGCAACGGAATAGAAAGTTAAGTTGTTAGCCCAAACTAATTCATCGAATTCAACAACGGTGTTATCACCATTGAAAGCAACAGTTAAAGCATTTGAAACGGTTTGAATGTTTGAAGAAATACTTCCTAAGTTAAAGTTGTTGTTAATGTTGAAAATTTCGACATTAGTTGGGTTTAAACCCTTTAAGCCACTTAACATAGTATCAGAAATTAAAATGGAGTTACAGTCAGTAACTTGACTTAAACCAGTATCAACTAAGTTTGGTAAAGTAACCCAGTTAATTGCACCAACAGAAGATAATTGACCGAAAGAAAGGGATGAAAGAACAGTTAAACCGTGAAGTTTTAAAGAACCAGTAATGGTAGTGACTGAATCAGCTGCAAAGAATTGTAAATTGGTTGCATTGAAAATTTGTAAATCACCGTAGATTGCCTTGACGTTAGCAATAGAAGCAGAGCCTAATTCACCGGTAATAACAACATCACCTTCAATAGCTTGACAACCAGCTAATCTATCTAAATCAGATTGAGCAGTAGCAGTGAAAGCATCAGAGAAGGAACAACCAGAAGCAACGGAAATGGAAGTGGTGGATGCTAAAGTGGTTTCTAAGGAGGTGGTATCCTTGACATCATTAGCAGCTAAAGCGGAAACAGCCAAAGCTAAAGTGGATAAAACAGTGCTGAACTTCATTTTATATGTGTATATGTTGTGTAGTTAGATGTGTGTGTAAAGTTTATAAGAATAATGTAGCAATTAACGAAAGCAAATGTTGGAGCAAATTCTTTTCTTTTTATAAGTGAAAGATCAGTTGATTTTCTTTTATGTTTTTGATTTTTTTATTCTTTTATTGTTTAGAATAATAGAAAGTCTCTTAGATGATAAGTAACAAACTTGTGTATTAAGAAACGTAACGAGAGTGAACAAATGCCGGTCTGGAGAGAGAAAGGAGGAGAAACGAAAAGAAAACAGAGTGATGAAACAGAAAAGGAAATGGAAACAAAAATGGACACCCTTTGCCATCGTGCAAACAGCGGATCACAAGGCGGCCGCACGCTATAAATAACCAACATACCTCATTGAGAAAAAGAAAAGCGTCGCAAACACGCAACGCAAACAATAACAGCGTTCCCGCGCTCCCATTGGCTCGTGCGCGCCACCGCTGTTGACAAAAAAAGCAAAGCCTAAACAAAACATAAACAAAAACAAAAACAGAAAAAAAGGCAAAAATAAATCAGCCACACACGACAATATAAATTGTTGTGGCACGACACCAGGCATTGTTGTGAGTGGCTCCCTTTTTTTTTTATTAATTTTATGGTAAATTATGTATATATATGAATGTATGATACAGGGATATCCGTATATAAACATCCCACAATTCCTATACAATGTTAGAATCCCTAGTGGCAAACATCCTCAACAGGACTCTGGGCGCCTATCTGGAAAATTTTGACCCCAACCAATTGAACATAGGCATATGGTCCGGTAATGTTACACTATCTAACCTTAGATTAAAGGCAGAATCTCTAGATAAATTGGACTTACCAATTGAATTGAAATGTGGCCATTTGGGTACCCTTACCATGCAGATCCCATGGTCGAATTTGAAATCAAAACCTGTGAAAATCTTAATTCAGGATTGTTATTTATTAGCGTGTGCAAAACTCCCTAACTCTTATAACCAAGACGATGAGTTGGCAAAGGAATTGAGAATAAAGAGGAAGAAATTAGATAATCTACTATTAATTTCAAATCAATTGGAGTTTAATCCCGATGATCAGTTAAAAAATCAAACATTCACCGATTCTTTGGTTTCCAAAATTATTGACAATCTACAAATCACAATTAAAAATATCCATATCAGATACGAAGATTTCAATTGTTATACCAAAAACCCTTACTCTTTTGGGTTTACTTTGGATGAATTATCTGCCGTAAGCACCGATGATAACTGGATTGCCAACTTTATTGAAAATATTTCGTCAGTTTCCAGAAAATTACTGGTTTTACAATCTTTGACAATATATTTAGATACCTCCATGACACATTTAACTTCTGCTTATTCCGATGACAAAAATAAAATGTTGGAGAATTTACAAAAGTATATCTCCCTAGCTTCATCTGACAACTCAAATATTGAATATTTACTACAACCTGTTTCTGGGAAAGGTCATCTGACTCTAAATAAATTAGGTCCAACTGACGAGTCCCCTCATTATGATTTGGAATTATTCTTTGAACAATTTAGAATCAATTTAAATAGACTACAATATTGCGATATTTTAGAAACTACAACCCAAATGACATACTTTAAGAAAACCTTAAAATTCAAAAAAAATTCCCCAAATTGTACAATCAAAGAAGATCCTTTGCAATGGCTATACTATTCTTTTAAAACCGTCTATGATGAAATTCATGAAAGGAATTATAAGAAAACTTGGGCCTATATTAAAAAGAGAAGAGATCAAAGGAAATCATATGTACCTTTATGGAAGAAATATTTAACTGATGAGAATTCCCTGACCTCGGATGAAAAGAAGCAGTTAACTGATTTGGAAACTGAGTGTACTTTCGAAGATTTAAAATTTTACAGATCATTAGCTAAATTAGAATACAAGAAGGAATTTAAATCATTACCTCAAGCGAAGCCAGCCCAAGAGCAGGCAAGCGGTGGTTGGTTCTCATCGTGGTGGGGAGGCTCAAAGCCTGAAGATAACGCCACTAATGATGGTAATGCTGGAAACAACACTAATAATAACGATAATATCCCCTATGATAATACTTCAAATATTAAAATTACAAATGAACAAATTAACGAATTTTATGATGCAATTGAATTTGATGAAACAAAAATCTTAACTGATACTTTAGATGTTCCAAAGGAAAGAGTGAAAATTGCAGTTGATTGTAAATTAAACACCGGTTCTTTTATCATAAGGCAGGATAAAGATTCAAATAGCTTGGCTGAGTTTATATCCCAAGGTTGTCACGTGGAATTTCTACAAAGAAAAGATTCCTATTTTATTAGCTTCAAGTTGAACAAGTTTTCCGTTGAAGATGGGGCAAATGATACTTTGTATAAACACATTGTTAGTGTTAAACAAATCAATCAGACAGCAACAGCAGATTCAAGTTCGGATATTTTCAATGAAGATCCATTCTTCCAAGTTTCATTCGAAAATAACCCTTTAAGTAACGTTGCAGATTCCGAATTATTAGCAAAATTAAGTAGTATGACCATTTTCCATAACACTAGATTTATTGAATCAATTTACCAGTTTTTCAATCCCCCGAAGGCCCATGTTGATACCATTGGTTCACTTATGAATGCAGCAAACTCAACCATTCACGATTTTACCAATCAAACTAAAATTGGTTTACAATATGCGTTTGAAGAACATAAAACAATGAACTGTAAAATGAATTTACAGGCTCCATTAATTATTCTGCCAATGGATCCAACTAAATGGGATTCACCCGTTGGAATCTTAGATGCCGGTCATATAAGTATTGTCAGTGATCTCATAAGTAAGGAAAAATCAGAACAAATTAAAGAAGAAAAAAAAGACACATATACAGAAGATGATTGGAAAGCATTAAACACTTTTATGTATGATAAATATAATTTAACCTTGCAAGATGCACAAATTTTGATTGGTCCAAATATAAAATCAACTATTGAACAATTACATTCCGCTAATGAAAGAGAAGCATTAATTTTGGATCAACTTAACATGAAGTTTGTAATTGAATTGTCAATTATACCGTCATTTATTGATTTACCTAAAATGAAGATCAGTGGTAATGTTCCTAGATTTGTTGCAATGTTAAGCGATTACCAATACAAAATCTTCATGCAATTGCTTTCTGTTTCATTCCCTAACTTTGATGATACTAATAATGGTTCCAATGAACTTGAAACCAATAATATTGATTATGATGAATTCTCTGATGCGCAAACCTTCTTCACCACTGATAACTTAATCGATAGTATTGGTGCTTTATCCAATCCTAACAATGTCACTAATACAACTGATTTAACAAATTCAACTGCTGGTTCATCACCACTGTTGGATCAACATAGCATTGAATTTAATTTTACAATGGACTTAATTATGTTATCCCTGAAAAGATGTTCAGATACTTCAACGTTTGAAGCTGAAACTTTGGTTGTTTTAGTAGGTGATAAATTACAATTAAAATTCTATCAAACTCAAAGGAAAATGCATGTCGATTTATTACTGGCGGACCTATCCATAAATGATCATATTGAAACTTCAAATATCGAAGATTTTAAGAAATTGATTGGTTCAAAGAAAAAATCGAAAGATATTCAGTCAGATGAAAATTTATTTGTCGTTGATTATACAAAATCTTTAAGGTATGCAAACTTCAAAGGCGAACTCATTGAATGTTATGATCAAGATATTAAATTAGACATTTCTGATTTCCAAGTGGTTATTACAAGAAAGTCACTTTTAACGTTATTAAATTACTCCTTAAATACCTTCACTGATCCACTGGCTGAAATTCCATCTGATAAACTTCGTCATAATGATGAAGAAAATGTTAATGCACCAGCTCATATTAATGTTGACCTTAATATGAAAAGTATCAATTTGATCTTAAATGATGACGGTATTAAATTAGCAACTCTGGTTCTTGAAAAAGCTGATGTTGGTGTTTTCATGTTGCCTGACAGTATGCGTGTTAATGCAACAATTGGTGGACTAAACTTAATTGATAATGATACTCATGACGGTAGAGAATTAATTAGTATTCAAGGTGATGATTTGGCAGATTTATATTATGAAACTTATGATGTTGAGACAAATACCTTACCATATACTTCCAAGTTTAAATTTGAAACACGTTCAATGGTTGTTATGTTTGTTGAGGATTCATTTGCAAGAATTTACAGCTTTTTAAGTCAATTCCAAAGAATGAAATATATTTATGATTCTGCAAGAGAAGCAGCTCTTAACCAAGCCACTAATGTTGAGTATCCAAACAAGATGAAATTCGATGTTTTAATTCGTGCTCCAATTTTTGTTTTCCCTAAATCTGTTGATCCAGTCAATGATTTATATAATACTATTACCTTCAATCTTGGTGAAATCCACACTTCTAATGAATTCATAAAGAAAGACTATGTTTATTTAAATACCATCAAAGCAGGTTTAACAAATACAAAAATTCTATCAAGTTTCATTGTTGGTGATAATGAAATTCAAAATTTGGAAATTATTGATAAATTGGATATCAACTTTAATGTTGATTATTACGACGGTAACAAATTAGATAGACCTTCAATGATTGTCAGTGGTGATCTTATTGGTAATGACATGAAGTTAACAGAATTTCAAGCGTTTAATATCATTCAAGTATTACAAAGCTTTCCTAGAATTATGAGAGATATCCCGGTAAATGACGATGATCTTGAGGATATTGCGAACGATGCGAATAATGCTAATATGTTGATATCCAGAAATCTGTCGACTAAGAAAGGGGAATTATCAACCACTATTCCGAGTACAACCAATAAGGCAATATCTTCAGATCCCTTGGCTGAATCAAACAAGGCACCAGATGGGGTTTCAATTGATTTTGTTTTTAATCTTCCAACTCTTGGTTTAACACTTTTTAATAATACACGTTATACAACTGATATTTCTGATAAAAAACTTTCACATTTTTCATTGAACAACTTAGGTATTAAATTTCAAATGTTAAATAATGGAGATTTCAAATCCGATTTACATATCAAATCCTTCACTGTCAAAGATCAAAGAGCTAATGCTATTAATGTTTTCAAAGATATTATACCTGAAGTCACTCATACGGAATATCAATTTATGGCAAAAATTAAATCTATTCATGGTTCTCAGACTGTGGAATTGGCAATTGATAGTCCACAGGTTTGTTTGGTTATGGATTATTTATTTGCATTGAAATCTTTTGCAGATTTTGCCACTCACAAGCCAAAACTTCCAGTTGACCAATATTTTGACCATATAAAATCTATTGATGATGTTTTAGATGATGAACAAAGGGGCAGTGATGTTGCGAAGATTGAAGATATTGAAAACACTGATTATCAAAATACCAGCTCCAATGCAATAAATTATAATATTAGTATTGTTGATCCATCCATTGTTTTATTGGCAAATCCTGAAAATCCAGATTCTGAGGCAGTTATTTTCAAAATCAGTCAATTGGTTTTACACATTAATGAAATTACAGAAATGAAAGCAGATGGTATAGGAATGTTTTTATGCAGAATGTCATTTAATTCTTCCAATGATTTAAGAATTCTTGATGATTTTTCATTTGCTTTTATTTTGGATTCAAGAGGTTCAAATGCAACATCTTATCTAACCACAATCACATCCAATATTGATCCTTTATTGTTAAGATTATCATTGCGTGATGTTTATTTGGCGCTTGAAATTTTCAATAAGGCTTCTGCAATGTATAATGAAGCAAGTAATACCTGTGATCTTAATGAGATGTTGCATATTACCTCAATTTCTGATGATATTGGTAGGAAAATTAGTAAGTATGCACCTTCTATTATATCCTCATTGTCTAAAGCTTCACATGGTATTAAAACTGTTGATAAACCCAACGAACCAGTCATAATAGTTAAAGGTGAACGCTTAAAGATAAATATTCAAGGTTTTAGAATGGTTTTAATTGGTGATGTTCACGAATTACCTATTTTGGATCTTAATGTTAATGCATTTGAAATCAATGCAAAGAATTGGTCAACAGAATTAGAGGCAGATATGCAAGTTAAATCCTTAGTTAACATATTCAATTATTCCTTATCTGAGTGGGAACCATTATTAGAACCATGGTCATTTGCAGTTCATACTGAAAGATCAACAGATGGTAAATTTTCAATCAATGTTATTTCAAGAGAAACTGCTGAATTTACAGTTACGTCTAGATCTATTGCGATGATTTCACATTTTGCTAATTTACTAAGTGAAAAGGCAGAACTAAAGCCTCGGGGTGAGGATTCACCATACAGAATTATTAATGAAACAGGTTATGATTTAAATATTTGGATTGATGATGGCAGATTAGATGGTGATGATAGAAGACAACTAACATTAATTAAGGACCAACAAACTCTGCCATGGTCTTTTGAAGATTGGCGTGTTGTCCGTGAACGTTTAACTACAGATACAAACATAAATTTTATTGGTGTTGAATTTGTTGATTCCTTTTATGAACCAATTAGGAAATTATCATTAAAATCAGAAGGAGATGAAGTGTTCATGCTTGAACCACTTTTAAATAATCAATATCATAATAGAATGGCATGTGAAATTACATTAGCTGAAGATAAAGTGAAAGAAGTACGTCTTAAATCAACTATTTCGATTGAAAATTATACTCCAACTGCAATTCATGTCGGTGTTGGTAATTTTGATGGTGAATTTGTTGTTGATAGAGAGATTGTTGTTCCAAGTGGTAAAAAATTAGCATTACCAGTTGATTTTGTGTATAATGGTAAAATTGCTGTTAGGCCTGCAACAACAACTGAGATTTTTGGTTGGTCATATGCAAAACTACAAGGTAGTAATAATACCCTGGACATGAAGTGGGAAACCATTAGAGATAATGACATATTTTTGGAATGTCCAAGGATCGAAGAGAATGGAGCAGCTGATTATTATTATTTTAGAGCACATGCGGAATACGATAAAGATGAAATTCTGAATAAACTGTATCCACATATGACGATTTATATCTCACCACCACTGGTCATTGAAAACTTGTTACCATTCGATGTTGATTGGAAACTATTCCAAAAGGGACCAAAGAAATGGAATGATGCATTAAGACGAGGCGACAATTGTCCAATCCATGTCGTTGATATGAACTATAGTGCAGTTATGAAAATCGATGTTTTGGGATCTGGTTTTGGGGTTTCTGCTGCTGCCATTGTTAATACCGCAAACGGCATTGCTAATGTTGACAAAGAAATAACATTGAAGGGTGCAGATGGTCAAAGATTAAGTCTTAGATTATTTTATTCAATGGATCCTAAGTATGGTATCAAAGTTTCAATCTACTCGCCATACTTAATTGTCAATAGAACAGGTAAAGATCTATATGTTATTGATAATTTTAACACTTTATGTTCAAAGGCAAAAACTCATTCAACTGGAGAAGATGAATATCCTGACATGTTTTCATTTAGTATGGCAAACGAAGGTTTTGCATTTTTTAAGGGTAATCTAGAAACAAATACAATTCAACTTAAGATTGAAGATTCTCATCCAAGTGAAAGTTTCAGTATTGATAAAATTGGTCAATCTTTTGAAATCAGAGTTGGATCAAAATCTAGAAATTTTGAAAATGATGTTGGTATTTATATTTCTGAAGGTTTGGGTATCTATAATTTAACGAAAGTTATTATTGTTACACCTAGATATATCATCAAGAATGATTTAAATTTACCAATTATCATGGGACTTGTTGGTAGTAATAAATTCATTAATATTGATGCAAATGGTACATCGCCAATTTATGATTTACCAACTTATGGTGACAAACAACTATCAATTGGATTTGAGGATGGTTCTGAAAATATGTCAGCATCATTTGTTGTTAACAACATTGGGGAAATTTATTTACGTGTAAAGAGATTAAATTCAGATGCTCACATGTTATTACGAATTGTTATTAGTACAGAGCATGCAACTATTTTCATTAATGTTTTAGATGCAAAAAATCTATGGCCTTATTCTATCAGGAATTTTAGTGATCAAGAATTTTTCATATATCAGGCAGATCCATACATTGACAAAGATGGCAGTAGAATTTCAGACGCTAAGTTTCAACCGGTGTTTTATAAGATTCCACCAAAGAGTGTCATGCCATATGCATGGGATTTTCCAGCTGCAGAAGTCAAAGAATTAATTTTAAGGTGTGGTAACAGGGAAAGATATATTCAACTTGCAGAAATTGGTTCATTGATGCCAATGAGAGCTAAAAGAGATGCGGGACCTGGTCAGATTTTCGATTTAAATGTTATTGCAGATGGCCCAGTTCAAGCATTAATGATTTCTGAATATGATCCAAAAACTAGTATGTATCAATTAAAAAACAATAAGTCCACTAGTTCATTATCTACAACAGGCGCTAATAAAAATGATGAATTTGAAACTACTATTAAAGATGAAAATTATTATACTAGCGTTATTTTAAACTTCGAAGGCATTGGAATATCATTAGTCAACACAAAGAATCAAAATTTTGAAGAATTGTGTTATACAACAATTAGGGGTATTGAATTTCATTATAATGAATCTGATATCTACCAAACTGCAAGTTTGAAAATGAAGTGGTTACAAATCGATAACCAATTATATTCTAATATTTTTCCAGTTATTCTATACCCAACAATTATACCGAAATCAAGTTTTGATTTGAATAGACATCCAGTCTTTTCAACATCTATTGCGAGATTGAAGGATTCAACTCATGGTGTTAATTATATCAAGTTTGCAACAGTTTTATTACAAGAATTATCTTTACAAGTTGATGAAGATTTCCTTTGGTCATTATTAGATTTTTCTAAAATCCCGGGAGCATCCTGGAATTATGATAATAAAAATGAATTATGGGATAAAGATTTAAAAATTCCTGAACCACCAACCGTTAGAACAACCGATGATTTATACTTTGAAGCGTTACACTTACAACCATTGCAATTCAATTTATCGTTTGTTATGGCCGAACGTAGTAGAAGAAATAAACATATGTCAACACAAAATGCGGTGACTGTTGCTGTTGATATTTTAACAATGGCAATTGGTAATATTAATAATGCACCAGTTAGATTATCTGCATTATTATTAGAAAATATCAGAACACCAATACCATATTTAATCCAAAATATTACTGAACATTACAAGCAAGCATTCTTGTACCAGTTATATAAAGTTTTGGGATCTGCTGATGTTCTCGGTAATCCAGTGGGATTGTTTAATAATATTAGTTCGGGTGTGATGGATATATTTTATGAACCTTATCAAGGATATATAATGACTGATAGACCACAAGAACTAGGTATTGGTTTAGCAAAGGGTGGTTTAAGTTTCTTAAAAAAATCTGTTTTTGGTGTTAGTGATAGTGTTTCAAGATTCACTAATTCAATGGCCAAGAGTTTAACAGTTGCAACAATGGATAAGGATTTCCAAGAGAGAAGAAGATTAATGAGGCAAAATAATAGAAGTGTTCATAGGCCAGTTGATGGGCTATCAGTTGGCGCAACGTCATTTATCACTGGTTTATCGAGTGGTATTGTTGGATTAGCAACTGCGCCAATGGAAGGTGCAACAAGGGAAGGTACCACTGGATTTTTCAAGGGCTTGGGTAAGGGACTGTTAGGATTACCTACAAAGACCGCAACTGGTGTTTTTGATTTGGCTAATAACATCAGTGAAAGTATTAAGAACACCACAACAGCATTTGATGGTGAAGGTGTGGAAAAGGTTAGATTACCAAGATTTATACCTTATGATGGTTCAATCATTAAATATTCTAAAAAGGATTCACAAGGACAGTACTGGTTAAAGAAATGTAATAATGGTATTTATTCTAACGATAAATATTTGGCACATATTATCTTACATGCAGGAGACTATGCATTTATTGTAAGTTTTAATAGAGTATTATTGCTGAAAGTATTTGATTTGGTTGTAGACTGGCAGGTTCCATTAGAAGACATAATGAATATAACATTGGAAAAGGGAGGAATTAAAATTAAGACTAAGAAGATTGGTGAAGTTGCAAGATTTATTGGATTAAGTGATAAGAGTGATAAGAAATTCATTTACTCGCAGATTGCAATTGCTGTAAATGAATATAATAAACACTGTATAGTTGCATTATAACTATAGATGTTAAGTATTGAAATTTTTATATACAAGTAAGTTATTTATTTATCTATGTTGTAAAATACAGGTTCAGGATTATTGAATCTCTTCTTTAAATCGTTAAAGAATTTTTTGGCAGTCTGTAAACCTATACCTTCAACACTAACGTTTTCAACATTAATCCATCCATCGGAAGTCTTTATATCTAATGTCTCATTTGGTAATAATTTAAAAGTACCGTTAGGAACAGATAAATCGTTTGGCGTTTCAGATGGTCTAATATTCGGCAAAATAATACGTTTATTAGTAACTATGTTATCCTTTGAGGTATGTTCCTTAAAGGTGTACAAATTACCTATGGTATTTTGAATTTTAATTAAACCATTGATAGATGAATTATCCCACTTGATTTGACGTTCTGTTGGTTTGATTTTATATGCATATGAGAAACTCGCTGATGGGTTGATCAGTTTATATGATAGATTAGATGGATCGTATAATTTATTGACTAATATATTATTCAATAATTTGCCACCTATAGTTGCCAAATTGTTAGATAGAGAAATGAATGATTCATCAGGAGTTATATTGTAGGATTCTTGAGCCAATATGTCACCTTTATCGAATTCTGTTGGATGTAAAGTTTGAACTGACACACCTGTAAGTGCATCATTGTTCAATAATGTACGTTGTAATGGAGCTGGACCTGAATATTTTGGTAATAATGATGGATGCACGTTTAAACCTGGGTATGTTAGCGTATTAAGGAATGAGGATGGGATTAATTTTCCATATGACACAGCAATTGCCAAATTATATAATGGTAATGAATCAAAATCGGATTGTTTATCTGCTCTTAGTACAGGTAAGTTGTTATCTGTAGCAAATTTAGAAAGTGGTACATCTTTTAATTGTTTTAAACCACGACCAGATGGTTTAGGATGACGACAAATGATGTCAATGTGGGAAATGTGTGGCGGAAGTGGAAGTATTTGTTTCAAACATTGGATGCTGAAGTAATCAGAACCAAAGAATGCAAGACGCATATTGGGCGATTGCTTGATGGGTAGTTATGGCTTGTGTTCATCAAGACCAAAGCTGGTAAAAAATAATTAAGAAATGAAAAATGAAATACTCATGTCTCAAGAATAGTACTTATCAGTGATCTCTTTTGACGAGGAATGTAATTTAGTTTCAGTTAACAAACTCAAATTAATTGTGATGTTGATACTCAAATAATGATTGTTTAACATATGGTTTATTTGAAAACTGAATATAAGAAATCGGGATTTTAAAAAGGAAGGAAAACCTAAATTTCATCATACATCTAATGAATTTCAATCTGTCCTGCAGAAATACAATCAATTCTGTTTCCAAGATATCAAAACGAACAATTTTTTAATCGTCTGTATATTAAAGGTGCAGGATTAACAGTAAATTTAAAGATCTCTGATGGTTCTTATTTTAACACACCAATCTTCGAACAACTAAAAATTGATTTATTATGTGATTTTCATATTATATCATGGAATATTTTAAAGTTGGAACAGTAAGTGTTGTTATGTGTTATAGATCAAGTTTTCAAACAAAAAAAGACAAAAATAGGTTATGCTAAACTTGCAAGTTGCTATAACTTGACAATCGATGAAACTACAAATATTGCTGATTTCATATTTAGTACAGAATGAAACATATCTTTTGGTAATTCACTAGACGAATTACAATATACAGTACCTATTGCTTCTCCTCGGGGTGAACTAACCACTTATAGTGAAAAGTATTAATTAAAGTTCTAGTTCAGAAAAGACTGTGATAATTGGGTTTCATGTCTTCTCCCCAAACAACTCTACGACGGCCAAGAAAATTTACTGCAAATTTGGCGATCTAAGGTTGTTACGGCTCAGAAGCATGTTTCTTTGATAGAGAATTAGACGAAGGCCGCTTAAGTTTATGATAAACAGAAACTGGCTTTGCCCCATGTACATATATATAGTTGTGGCTGTGTCTCTCTGGGGGTGTGGGTGTTGCTTTGGTTCTTTGGTAAGTCAGCAAATTGAACAATCATGATAAGTCTGCTGACAAAACCGGACAATGCTATTGTGCATTGGAATGTGGATGAATCGATACGTTCCTGTGTCAATCCTCTTGTCCATGGTACAGTCGGTCTTTCATTTAGTAAAGGGCCGAATAATATCGAAGACATTACACTTGGGTTTAAAGGCTTTGAAATAGCAGACATTAATTTTGTTCCTGGGGTTGAGTATGATGATAAGCATTATAACTTATTGTTTAATTATGCACATGACATAAATGAAACTTGGTTAAGCAGTCATCCGTTCAAGTTTGAATTGTCGTGTGACAAAATGTACCTGCCAACCAGCTGTTCTAGATATGGCGATAAAACAGTAGAAGCGTCCATATTTTATGTTACTTATTATCTTTATTTGAGAATTCATCATAAACCGTCCAGAGTTTTTTAAAAAAAAGATAAATGGGTATTTTACAAACAATTTGTCAAGTTTCAAGGGATTGTACAACATCAAGACGAAATATGCCTTTGTGATTGTCTAGGTCAACATTTTTTAACCCGAAAAACGGATTTGGATTGGATTAGCATTAAATTTAAAGGTCCCCAACATTTTGTATTTAAATAGACCAGTATTTGAACAGCTGAAACTTAACCTGATCTTTAATTCTTATACAAAATTAACGGGCTTTTTCAAAATTGAGAAACTAGACATTCGTTTTTGTCAAGGTTCTGTTTTTCGAATGGAAAAAAAACAGAATAGAAAAGTATTCGGACCATACATAATTTTATGAACTCACATTAAACAAAGTTGTAAACATCGATGATTTTAAATATAATGAATCAGAATTAAACTATACTTATTGATTGAGCACTGAGTTTACAAACAAAGTAAGTAATTCTGATCTTTTAATTCTTACAACTTGTAGATAGCTAGCGACTTTTTTGAAAATGAACCATGGTTGAAATTTACCGTCACTATAGTTGATGAACAGGGGATAAGAAAAGAATTCATATTTGACACAAAATCAACGATATCTATAGATAGTTCACCAGAGAAAGCACACCCTCCGATAGCTGTTGATTATTCGCAGAATGCACCCCCCAACCCACAGTGAAAAATATGGGTTAGAAGCTTACTAGAGCATTGAAGAGATTATTCTCTATTTTTGGCTATTTTTGGAGTATATAAAATTATGCAGTTTGGAGAGGTTTTATCTTATGAAAATCTTGTTACATAACAATGTATTTACAATTAAGAAATAGCATGCCCCAACGTGCTTTCAGGATAGTATTGTAGGACACCAGCATCTGTCCCTGTAGTCTTTACGTGCAAACCTCCCATAGGAAACCGGGACTTTCCCAATGGAAAACCGCTTTTTCCAGTGCAAAAAGAAATTCCCAAGATTACTCACAACTAAAGAAAAGAAGATCAACGTTTCTGGTCTTCCGTGAGTCACTCCCGTAGATACCTCATTCTTCTTCAAGAAACAACACAGAAATGTCTGTACAATTGAGAGAAGCTTTTGTCAAGGCTCAAGAACAACACAGAAACGCCCTTGTCACTTTTGTGACTGCGTGTTTCCCAGAAGAAAACGACACCGTCGACATTTTACTTGGTTTACAGAAAGGAGGAGCAGATGTCATTGAATTAGGTGTTCCATTCTCAGATCCAATTGCTGATGGCCCAACTATTCAAGTTGCAAATGTCACCGCTATCAATAACGGGTGTACTGTCGCAAAATGCTTACAAATAATCAAAGATGCAAGAACCGCAGGTGTTACCATTCCGATTGTTCTTATGGGTTACTACAATCCTATACTTAAATATGGTGAAGACAAATTTGTGAAAGAAGCAGCAGACGTTGGTGCTAATGGTTTCATCATTGTTGACTTACCACCTGAAGAAGCTGTCAAATTCAGAAATATTTGTAAATCCAATGGTTTATCATATGTTCCATTAGTTGCACCATCCACTACTGATGATAGATTAAAGTTGTTAGCTGAAATTGCAGATTCTTTTATTTATGTTGTTTCAAGAATGGGTACAACTGGTGCTGGTGTTAGTGTCACCTCATCTGTTGGTCCATTATGTGATCATATTAGATCCTTTACCGGTAATACCCCATTAGCTGTTGGTTTTGGTGTTTCTACAAGAGAACACTACCTTAACGTTGGTGAACATTCAGATGGTGTTGTTATTGGTAGTAAAATCATTAATCTTTTGCAAGCTGCAAGACCTGATGAAAAGAGTAGAGTCGTTGAAGATTTTGTTAGATCAATCATGTCTGGTGAAGGTGAAAATACATATTCAAAGTCAAAAATCTCATTAGAATCCAATTCCACTACCCCTTCATTTAATGAAGTTCATAAACACAGTCCAACATTTGGTTCATTTGGTGGTCAATACGTTCCTGAATCGTTACATGCATGCTTAAGAGAATTAGAAGAAGCTTTCGAAAATGCAATTGCAGATCCAACCTTCTGGGATGAATTCCATGCATTGTATGATTATATTGGTAGACCTTCTTCCTTACATAAAGCTGAAAGATTAACGGAATATGCAGGAGGTGCAGAAATCTGGCTTAAGAGAGAAGATTTAAATCATACAGGTTCACATAAAATTAATAATGCATTAGCGCAAATTTTAATTGCAAGAAGACTAGGTAAAACTGAAATTATTGCGGAAACTGGTGCTGGTCAACACGGTGTTGCAACTGCAACTGCTTGTGCAAAATTTGGTTTAAAATGTACTGTTTATATGGGAGCAGAAGATGTTAGAAGACAAGCTCTTAATGTTTTCAGAATGAGAATTTTAGGTGCAAATGTTGTTGCAGTCAAAAACGGTACTCAAACTTTAAGAGATGCGACATCCGAAGCTTTCAGAAGTTGGGTTACAAACTTGAAATCAACTTACTATATTGTCGGTTCTGCAATTGGTCCACATCCATATCCGACTTTAGTTAGAACTTTCCAATCTGTCATTGGTCAAGAAATTAAAAAACAATTTAAGGAAAAGAATAATGGCAAATTACCAAACTTAGTTGTTGCGTGTGTTGGTGGTGGTTCAAATTCAACTGGTACGTTCTCACCATTTGAACACGATTTAGATGTTAAATTATTAGGTTGTGAAGCTGGTGGTTCAGGTATTGATAGTGATTATCATTCTGCAACCTTAACAGTTGGTGAACCTGGTGTTTTCCATGGTGTTAAAACCTACGTTTTACAAAACTATGATGGACAAGTTCATGATACACATTCTGTTTCTGCCGGATTGGATTATCCAGGTGTTGGTCCAGAATTAGCATATTGGAAAGATTCTGGCAGGGTTGATTTTATTGCGGTCACTGATGCACAAGCTTTAGCTGGTTTTAGATTATTATCACAATATGAAGGTATCATTCCTGCATTAGAATCATCACATGCTATTTACGGTGCCGTTGAAGCTGCAAAGAAAATGTCAAAGGATGAAACTATAGTCATTACTGTCTCTGGTAGAGGTGATAAAGATGTTCAAAGTGTTGCTGAAGTTTTACCAAAATTAGGCCCTGAAATTGATTGGGATTTAAGATTCCAATCTGGCGAAGATGCAAGTAAATAACTGACTTTTCTAGAAATTTTGTATTAAATTCATTCTTTAACTTATATACATATATATGCCCAAACTTTGTAGCCTTACAAGAAGTATGTACAACTTTTATTCATCGAGAAGATCTCTATTTTGAGGTATAAAACAATTTTCATTTTGACAATAAAAAAAAATGAAAAATACACACACACCAAGGTTTTTGATTGCATCATGAAGGGCCCAAATCACACCAAATCCTAGTCATACCCTGAACAGCATTCCTAATATTCATAATGACATTTCCTCATGTCGAAGAATTAGGAATATCAGAAACTTTGGGAACGACAACCATCGCAAATATATTCATAGATGATGACGATAAAGATAATAAAAATATTGATATCAATCTTAAATTTCCGACATATCAAACATTTAAAAATAATTTAAATTATAAATTTAAGAAAAGAATAGTTGAAAGTAAATGGACATCTGATGACGATACAAATGGTAATATTGCCAAATTAAATAATATTTCCACTTCTTCAATGCTAAATACACAAATTAATTTGAATTCAAAAAGCTCCAGATCAATATCAAACCCTATCGAATTTTGGAATCCAAATATCGGTAAACTATTAAAGTTTTTTATATTTAAGAACTCCAAATTCATCATATTCATAACAGGGAATAACAATGACGTTATAAATATCGACGAAATAATTGAAGTGAATAATACTGTTAAATTTCGAAAGCTTTCTAGAATTTCGTTAAATTCAAAAGTTTTCCAAATCTCAACATATGGCAATAATAACAACATTTTAATTTTAATACGTACTTTAAACACCGTTAATGTTTTAAAATTTAGGAAAATCAATAAAACCAAATATGTAGTGACAAAAATTTTCAAGTTTGAAAAAGGACAAAAATGGACCGAATTTGCTGATTCCTGTATGTACGTTTCAAAAGAGGTCATTAAATTAGTAATCATTGATAATATTGGGAAATTTGCACTATTTTCATCAAATAATTCAAAAAGTCTAGAATTCACCCAAAATATACTAGGCTATCAATCAATTTATGACCCTGTTGAACTATCAAATTTTAAAAAATTGCTATTTATTAATGAAAATAGATTGTTATTGATTACAAGATCGCAAATCCATGAATATAAACTAGATATAGGAAAATTGGTTTGTCTTGTTTGTGCTGGAACGTGGACTAAGATATTGGATTTGTCATTAAATGTAGAAAATAATTTAGCTTATATGCTAACAACAAAGGAAGTTATATTAATTGATATAAATAGGAATTCCTTCAAAAGAAGATTTGCCTGGAAACACTTCCTTAATGATTTGGATATGTCATTATACATCAACTTTTTGAATGACTGTAATGACTTTGGTGATGATAATATTAACCACTGCATAATTTCATCAAGACAAATTAACTTTAACTATGTCATTAGATTTGATGTTGTAAATTATAGAGTATTGAATCAACCTTATCTATTATTTTTGGGTGATTTTATGAGTTTGAGTCTAGATTTCATTAAAAATGGCACTCGATATTGGGTCATTAACAATGATACAGATGGTATATGTTTTGGGTTACTTGAATTTGATGGTAATGATGATGCTAATGTTGCTTCTAAGAAGGCAAACAATAGAATTCTAGGTAGTTCTAATATAAGTGATAATGAAAAGCATCGTTCAGATAAGTTATACAAGTCATTGCTTAATTTTTACAAATTTGAAGGTGTTCAAACACCCACGGCGGAACAAATTACTGCCTCAATTTATGATAAGTTAGATAGTTTTATTGAGAATGATGGTCAATCCCAAATATCCTTATTCCAATTACTAGAAAACATTTGTATACCAAGAAACATTAGAAATATTTCAAAAATTGTTGAACATTTAATCAAAAATGATGTCGGGAATGAATTTACTTTTAAATTGAATAAAAATATACTGAACATATTTTCAAAAAGGTATGAGTTAGATTTAAATTTGAGCAATGAAAATTTAACAGAACAATCGTTCTCAATTTATAATTTTTTTAAAACTAGTACAAATATTGATTTTCAATCTGATTTAACATTTTACTTATTTATTAATTCAATTGAAATCTGGAAAACCAAGGAGAGTTTACAAACAAATTTGGTTGAATTAGAAATTGAAGACGATTTAGAAGATTTGCAATCTGATTACAGAAAAATGATTGATTCCTTCGAAACTGATTTTAAAGCTGTCGGTATTTATGATGAAGATGCTGATAACTCCAACAATTCTGAATTTTCACATAATGATCCATTCATGGCTTCAATGGCTAATATGCCTACAATTTCGATTTCTCAAGCACCTATGGCTACATCTACACAGAGTAGTGGAAGAAACAAAAACAAATTGAAGAAAAAATCATCACAATCACAATCGCAATCAAAGTCACAATATTCACAAGGTTCGCAACTGTCACAGTCTGAATATTCCCAATCTGATTATACACAGTTTGAATATTCACAATCAGAGCCAGAATCACAGTCCCAATACTCACAATCAATTGTACAGTCGCAATCTCAACCTTTATCACAATATTCATTAAATCAAAATATTGGATTTAGTCAATCTCAATCGAAAGGTCCAAAACGTAAAAAAAGACATACTGGGTTTTAGCTTATGTACTATAATGTATATGTAACTTTTATAATCAGTATTACTAATTGTGGATCATACACTATAATAAAAATTTCATGATTTCTGATTTTTGGATTTTTGATATACATGAATTTTTAAAAAATATGTCGAGAGTTATTTCATGAAGAAACACGTTGCTAATCATTTTCAGTAACCAATAATGATTGTCAATATTTGGATATTCATATTCACATTAATTGGATTATCGACATCTGCAGATTCAATTTCTGAAGAATATGAAAGAATAAATAAAAATTCATTAAATTGGGGTCCATATAGATCAAATTTATATCTCGGGATTAAACCACGTATACCAGATTCAATTCTAACTGGTTTGTTATGGTTCCCCTCAGAGACATTCAATGGTGTTATGTTATCAAAGCATGCATGTGATCAAAATCATAATATTAAAAAATTTGGTTGGACGAAATATGACCCAAGATTTGGTGGATTAGAGGAAATTTTTGATAATGATGCAATGCTTGAATTGAACTCTGAATTTGTTAAAACAGATGATGGTTTAAATTGGGCATTAAGAATTAAAGGTAATACTATGCACCCACACTCTGTTAATACAATTGCTTTTTATGCGGGTTTGTTTGACGATGGTGAAGGTAGTAAATTAGAATTAGATAATGAACTATATGAGCATTCTAACAATCTAATTGAGAATGATAACAGAATCACTTTAGGTGGTAATATGAATAAATTAGGTGGCGATTTTAAAATTGAAATCATTGAAGACGATAAGAATAAGAAGCCAACAAGTAATACAATTGATGATAAAGCTTATGATCCATCTTTGACACATCATATATCCTTAAAGGTACCCAATGAAGAAATATGGAAATCAAGTGAAATATTTTGGTCATTATTAAAGTTCAATGTCGAAGAATTAGAAGAGGCTGGTATGAAACCATATCAGTTTTCCCCAATTGAGTTGTTTCAACTAAGAAACCCAGCATCATTCAAGGGTAATTTGCATTTTATTGAAAAATCATTTGTTGGAAATTTTCAATTTGATATTATCTTTAACTGTGAAAAATCACATGAAAAAATTGAATCTGATACCTTGAACAAAAAAGTTGAAAAAACATTGAAATTAATTGACGACAAATTTATTAAAAAGTTTCAATTAAATTCACCATTTAATTCAAATGAATATGTCGATTTTGCAAAGGAAATTTTATCACAACTATTAGGTGGTATAATCTACACCAATGGTAACCAAAAAGTTGATAGAAATGCAATTATTGATGATGTAAAGTTTTCACATGCACATTTACATGGATCAGATGAGGGACCACATGAGCTATTCACTTGTGTTCCTAGTAGACCATTTTTTCCTAGAGGCTTTTATTGGGATGAAGGGTTTCATTTGTTACCAATTTTAGAATATGATTCAGATTTAACATTAGAAATTGTGAAGAGTTGGTTTTCATTAATTGATGAAAACGGATGGATTGCAAGAGAACAAATATTAGGTGATGAAGCAAGAAGTAAAGTCCCAGAAGAATTTACTGTTCAAAATCCAAACATCGCAAACCCACCAACTTTAATGTTAATTTTTAGTGAATTATTAGATAGTGCAAAGAAATTGCATTTAGCACAAGATGAACAAGAAAAAGATTTTAAATTGTTTGATACCAATAAATTAAAGAAATCCTTAGGTGACTTACACATGGAAAATCCAGAATTAATGATTGATTATGCTAAACAAATTTATCCAAGTTTACAAAAACATTATGAATGGTTCAGAAGAACACAAAGGGGCAATGTTGAAGATTTAGATAGAGATTATTATGATAATGAAGAAATCTACCGTTGGAAGGGTAGAACAAAGGACCATTGTTTGCCAAGTGGTATTGATGATTATCCAAGGTGTGAGGCCGATATTGGAGAATTAAATGTTGACTTATTATCTTGGATGGGTCTAATGACTAGATCAATGATTAAGATCTCCCAATTGTTAGAAAAATTTGATGATTCAAAAGTTTATACACAAAGATTTGATAGTATAATTAGAAATTTAGATGATATTCATTGGAACGATAATGAAAAAATGTACTGCGATGTCACTGTTGATGATGATGACAATGATATGTTTGAGTGTCATGACGGTTACATTTCAATAATGCCATTCATTCTTAGATTAATTCCTAATGCTGAGAGTGATAAAATTATTTCAATTATTAATAGTTTGTTAGATAGTGAAAAACTTTGGACAGATTATGGTATTAGATCATTATCGAAACAAGATTCTTCATTCCATAAAGGCGAAGATTATTGGAGAGGACACATCTGGATTAATATAAATTACTTAACTTTAGAAGCGTTATATCATTATGGTAGCCAACAAGATATTAATGATGATGTTAAGGTCATTGCAAATGAAGCATATACACAATTAAGAGAAAACTTGGTTAATAATATTTATAACCAATATCGAGAGACAGGATACGCTTGGGAACAGTATAATGAAGAAACTGGTAAAGGGCAAAGAACTAGACATTTCCTTGGTTGGACTTCATTAGTTATTTTGATGATGAAAATGCCAAAGGAAATATTCTGAGTAGATGAGCCTTAATTTCACTTTTATATGAGCCATTTCTTTTTCTTTCTTATTTCCTTTATTTGTAGATTGTTTATAAAGACAACAAAATAAAATACCAATGTCTAAATCTAAAGTGGAAAAGTTAGATGCTGTTAAAGGTATGTGACTAAAATAAGACTAATTCAACAGATCAAAAATACTAACATAAACCGACTTTTTTATTAAAGCAAGAAATGTAATTATTGAATACATGGAAAAAGAGTATAGACCGTACGGTATTACTGATTTAGTTCTTAATTTACATAATAGAATAGGCAAACCATTAATGACCAAAATATTAGATGAGCTAGTTGAAGAAGACAAAATAATTGTTAAAAGATATGGGAAACTATCATTTTATTGTAATTGTGAACGTAAAAGTGATGAAAATATCAAACCTATTGATTTGGAAACTTTGAAAAGTCTCAATGAAGAGATTCGTGTTTTGGATGGAGATTATTCCGAATGTAAAATGGGTAAGTTTGATCACTGACTTTAGTTAATTGATTAAAATGGAGCAAAATACTAACAAACTATTTGACAAAAAATGTATTATAGCTATTTCAACATTGAAAGCTGAGTCTACAGATAGCGAACTCATCACACAGTTAAAAACATTAAAGGAAACAAAGGCACAACTATTGGAAACATTGGCAATAAATGAATCAAAAGATACTAATAAACCAGATGAAAGCAAACTAAAAGAAATTGAATATAAAGAAAAGCAAATGATAACCAACTACAAAAAAATCAAAAAAATTCACACTGAAATCATCAACACATTAAAAGAAGGCATGGACAACTTTAAAGAGAAGTCTGTAAGTATATAGATACCATAATCACCTGCTACCTTAACATAATATACAATACTAACAACTCTATTTTCATGCAGCTAGAACTCGGACTTGAAAATGTTCCCGAAATGGAGCAAACCCTCGCCTAGATTAAAAAGGCTGTCACGTGCGCACCTGAAGGGTTTGGATGTTTCTTGCAGTTTCCTATTTTTCACACACTTTGCGTCTCCTTCGAGAATCTCACATCCCAATTCCCAATCTAAAAAAAATGCGTGCCACTCTAGTAGTAGAGTTATTACAGATTGGTGAAATAATTTTATAATTCTTTTGAAACTTTTGTAGGATCAACCCAATTTTAATCTTTAAAGATGGCTCCAAAAGGTAAGAAGGTTGCGCCAGCACCATTAGCATCAAAAGGTTCAAAAGCAGCATCTGCAAAGAACCCATTATTTGAATCAACCCCAAAGAACTTCGGTTTAGGTCAAGCTATTCAACCAAAGAGAAACTTATCAAGATTCGTCAAATGGCCTGAATACGTCAGATTACAAAGACAAAAGAAGATTTTATCTTTAAGATTAAAGGTTCCTCCAGCTATTGCACAATTCTCTAACACTTTAGATAAGAACACTGCAGCAGAAACCTTCAAATTATTAAACAAATACAGACCAGAAACCACTGCTGAAAAGAAGGAAAGATTAACCAAAGAAGCGGCAGCTATTGCAGAAGGTAAGAACAAGGAAGATGTTTCCGAAAAGCCATACGTTGTTAAGTACGGTTTAAACCACGTTGTTGGTTTAATTGAAAACAAGAAGGCTAAATTAGTTTTAATTGCTAACGATGTTGACCCAATTGAATTAGTTGTTTTCTTACCAGCTTTATGTCACAAGATGGGTGTTCCATACGCTATTGTCAAGGGTAAGGCTAGATTAGGTACCTTAGTTCACCAAAAGACTGCAGCTGTTGCAGCTTTAGTTGATGTTAAGGCAGAAGATGAAGCTGCATTAGCTAAATTAGTTTCTACCATCAACGCTAACTACACCGAAAAATACGAAGACTCCAAAAGACACTGGGGTGGTGGTATTATGGGTGCAAAGGCACAAGTTAAGATTGCAAAGAAGGCAAAGGCTGATGCTCAAGCAGCTGCTCAAGCAGCTAAATAAATTTAATAATTTGTTTAATTTATTTGATTTATTTAATTACTGTAAACTTTATAAATATTAATCATAACTAACCGTACCAAAAAAAGAAGGCAGCAAAACAAAGCTAATCATGTTATTGTTTAAACATTGCATCATCAAACTTTACTCTAAAAGTTAGTTTATAGTTTAGTTATAAATATAAATATAAAATAAATAAGTTTTTTTACGTGAATGACGGGGTAGAGATATATAATGTTATTTCTTTTATAATAAAAATTTGTCTGTTAAAATGAATAATACATGAGATCCGATTAGTTATCTGAATAATTAAATTATTTTAATTTAGAGAATAATTTTGGAGCAGCACAATCAGTAAGAGCATGTTGTAAATGGAAGAATTCTTCAACACAATCTTCTTTGTATTCTTTGTCTGCATAATCTGGTTCTTCTTGTTCTTTAGTAACTCTTTCAACACATTCTTCATAATGATGAAGGTATGGCTTGACTGATGGAAGTTCAGAACATTCCTTTTTAAGCGCATCGAATTGATCTTCACCTTCTTCTTCTTCTTCTTCTTCTTCTTCTTCGTCTTCTTCTTCGTCTTCTACTTCTTCTTCAGCTTCTTCGACTTCTTCAACAATAGCGACGGATTCAACGACTGCTTCAGCTGGCTAGATTAAAAGAATAAAATATAATAATTAGTGTTAGTATTCTGGTAGATAGTGGTAATGGTCTAATGAATAAATAATGATCATGATAATGGCGATGGTAATGGTATTAGTTGAGGTTATGAGAATCTTAAATAATAAAAGTAAAAATAGGATAGTTTGACGAAAAATTGATGATAGATCATAAAACAACTATATTTTGAAATAGTGCATAATGAACATAATAGATGATTTAAGATAACAATGCCATGGCTAATGATTTGTTTATTCATGTAAAAAATAGAGAGACATTTGAAAATGAAAATAATATCATGGAATACATACTTCTTCAGCGTAAGCGACGGTAGGAACAATTGCGTTGATTAACTCAGAGACAAAAGACATGGCTGCTAGTGATAGATGTATTGGTAATCTGATGGGGTTACACGTTCAAAGTGATTACGATTACTATATCTCTCCTACTACATTCATACAACATGAACGGATTTCCAAGTGGTCTGCGCGAGGAAAACAAATTGTTACGAGAACAGAAAATCGGCGGTTTCTATTGGCTGAACAGGGGAGGCGTCGGTCGACGCATATTGCAAATAAGGGGGGCTCAGTTATGGGGAGTTGGGGTGGCTACTGGCGATTGTTGGGGTTTGTAGGGGTTTGCAAAGGGGTATGGATGGGTTGGGGGATGTTAGGAAGCTAGTGGCAGGTGATTGGACGGGGGAGGGGACGACGGGGGATGTGGAAAGACCCAGAGACAGAGCAGAAAGAAAGCCCAGCCTATCATCGAGGGCGTTGGACAGTTGTGGAGAGTTGGGATTTTACGGTTTACAGATTGTCTGTTCTGTTTGAAGCGTTGTCTGGAGTTTGTTCTGTTCTGTTTGTTCTTTTGTTTCTGTAGGTGCTGCTATCTAGAGTTTGTTGCTTATTCTGTTGTCCCAACAGCTGCTGTCCATTGCTTCCCGTAGGTCCCGTTACTTTCTTTATTGTTCTTTCTCATTGTTTCCTCTAGTCCGCTGCTTTTACTTTATCTAAGACTACACACCTCTACAAGCCAATTCCTATCCCAAGTGCAATCCAAACTCATCTTTTTTTGTTCATTTTTGTACTGTTTTGCTAAAACCCTTCTATAGAGATTATACCGTCTGCCATTCTTGTCCAAGTTCAATTTTGGTTATCACCTATATCTATCTATCTATTCACTCATCCATACCAGAATATTACATTACTACCGCATTAGGGAACACCTGGAAATTCAAAAATTCACTCACTTTTCTGTTAAATACCTCATCTATACCTTTAATTTACACGTTTAATAATGACTATTGAAAACAATACTATGGTCAAAAGCTCCAATTCAAACGATGTCATCATTGATGAAAATTCTAATAGCTTGAAAGCCCCAAAAACAAACAACAAAATGGTTCCAAATAATGAAGTTAATGATGAAGAAACCAAAAATAAAAATGTCAATGAAGATGACATTGAAACCAAAAATGGTCAAACCGCTACCTCTAATGAAACTAATGAATCCGATACTAATAGCTCAATTGATGATGACGATGTTGAAGCAGAACAAGATATCATCCCTGATAGAATATTTGTTGGTAATTTACCTTACGAAGTTACTGAAGATGACGTTAGAAATTTAACTCCCGAATTCAACGTTATATCAGTCGAAATTCCAAGAAAGAATTTCCTCAATAGATTAACAAACGAATATATGTTACAATCAAAAGGTTATGGTTTCATCACTTACACAAATTCAACTGATGCAAAAAATGCAATTGGTTCAATCGTTGGTAAAGAAATTTCCGGTAGGGAAATTTATGCCAAATATGCTTTACCTCAAAACAAAAATAAATTCAAAATGTTAAATAACAACGGACATAATAATCCATTATCACCAAACTTCAGAAAACAACAACAACCACCTTATTACATTAATAATGGTTTCCCACCTCATTTCATAAGAAATGGCGCTATTGCTCCACCACCGGCATTCTTCTATCCACCACTAACACCACATCCACAACAAATGCCAATCCCACTTCAACCACAACATCAACTCCAACACCCAATTAATCCAATACCATCTCCTCCAACACATACTTCATCATATTTCAATAATAAATTACATGAAAATAATATCAAACCATTTTACCCAACGCCAATTCAAATACCGAATCATCTTAAGTCAAAAGAAGAAAAATTGAAAAGATTAGAAAATGGCGTCCCATCAAATAATACAATTTTTATTGGTAATTTAGAACGTAATGTGACTATCGACACTTTACGTAACTACTTACTCAAATTTAGTTTAAATGCAAAATTAATTAAAATCCCAAGAAAAATTTTACCAAATGAAATTTATAAAATGCTAAAGGCGAATAATGTTCAAATTCAAAACAAAGGTATTGCCTTTGTCCAATTTGAAAATAATGAGTTACAATTAAAAGCAATTGAATTAATTAATGGTAAATTTTGGAATGGTAAAAAATTAAATGTCACAGTTGCAATTAATGCACCTATTGATGAAAATATTGATAATTCTACCAACGAAGCTGTTGATAATAATGGTGCTGCTGAGGGCGCTGAGTATGATAATGACCATGCTGCTACTGATGATGAAGATGACGACGACGATGATGATGAAATTGAACTGGTTGTTTCGGATGATCCCGAAGCTGTTAAAGTGGATGTTAACGAGAGCGTTAAAGATAATGAATAAATTTGAAAAAAATTAATATTCTCAATTAATTAATTATTCATTTCACCTTACTTTACCTTACTTATGTATATAGTATTTGTGGGATTTATGTATTGTATATATATGTATATATTACATTTTTAGCTTAACGTTAAACTTCTACATTTTGCATTTTCCGTATTGGCCTCTGTTTTTTTTTCGTACTCCGGGCTCGGAGATCCCCAAAATCTTCTTTTTCTCGATTCATTTCGTTAGTACCCCATATATGTAATATCTGTAGATTTCCCCATATTTTTTCCAACAATAGACAAAGTCTGGATTGCCAACTTGATAAGAAGTATCACGAAGTAAATTCAGGATTTTATAACTTTGAAAATCTCTTATTTTCTGTATGTTTTTACGATATCATGGATAAAGTCAGCTACGTTACTTCGTCACATGATGGAAATTTCTCTGACAGTCATAATAAAAAAAAAGATCTTGAAGATATGTCTGAATTAAATATGAAACATATTTCAAATGCAACTTATTTATCGGATGTTCTTATATTATGCCTCTTTGTCGTTTATTGTGGCTTTGCTTCCTACATTTTCTAGAAAAATTCATCATAAAATCATGAATTTTCAATACCTCTAAATAGTAGAAACTAGATTATTACATCTCTGTTTTTCAGATATAATATCTGTTGCAACTCTGCATTTCCTTAACTCTATCATATCCAATTAGCGTTAAATATAACTCTATCATTAATCATTCTATTATTCAGTCTTAGAATGAAACTTTGATTGATGAAATTTGTGACTGTGGATTCCTCGAAATTCACCGAGACACCCTCGCACCGCCATATATGTTAGCGTGCGGTGCGCGGGGGTGTGTAAAGGTTCAATTTTCAATGCTCGGGCATGTGTGTAGTGCGGTTTGGTACTGAGGATTGAGATTTTTGAATATAGTGAAATTAATTAGGGGATATTTTTAATTGAATCTTACGTTGACTTTTAATTTCTACAAACTGTAACTAGTCAAAAATGGGTACGTATGCGATGACACATAATGATTGGATATATGTTGGAAAATTATTGAAACAGTGTTCGAAAATTGGTATACTATGAAATTGAAATGTTAAAATGAAATTGAAATGTTTGAAGTTTTTCTTCCAGGTTTAAATGAAATCGAAAATAGATGAAACTTTTACATATCTTAAAATTATGCCTATGTTCTTTATGATCATATTCTTGAGTAGTTTGAAAATAAAACATAAAATTAATATTGAATTTAAGATTATGAATTACATTGATTGAAATTATGGAATTTGTTTGCATCTTTATTTGTTATCTTTATTTAAATGAAACTTGTTAATAATGAAATATACCCCCACAAGTTGAATAACGAAGTACACTATTTATCTCTTTTTTTCAAAACACTTATCCTTTATTATCATTAATAATATGAAAAAATTGCAAATCACTAACATATATAATCATTATTCTTCTTCTTTTTATCATTATAGGTAGAGTTATTAGAAACCAAAGAAAGGGTGCAGGTTCTATCTTCACTGCTCACACCAGATTAAGAAAGGGTGCAGCAAAGTTAAGAACTTTAGATTATGCTGAAAGACACGGTTACATCAGAGGTGTCGTTAAGCAAATCATCCACGATCCAGGAAGAGGTGCTCCATTAGCAAAGGTTTCATTCAGAGATCCATACAGATACAAGTTAAGAGAAGAAACCTTCATTGCTAACGAAGGTGTCTACACTGGTCAATTCATTTACTGTGGTAAGAGTGCTTCTCTTAACATTGGTAATGTTTTACCTTTAGGTTCTTTACCAGAAGGTACCATTGTTTCCAACGTTGAAGAAAAGGTTGGTGACAGAGGTGCTTTAGGTAGAACTTCTGGTAACTACGTTATTATTATTGGACACAACCCAGATGAAAACAAGACCAGAGTTAAGTTACCTTCTGGTGCAAAGAAGATCATTTCTTCTGATGCAAGAGGTGTTATCGGTGTTGTTGCTGGTGGTGGTAGAATTGACAAGCCATTATTAAAGGCAGGTAGAGCATTCCACAAATTCAAGGTCAAGAGAAACTCATGGCCAAAGACTAGAGGTGTTGCTATGAACCCAGTTGATCACCCTCATGGTGGTGGTAACCATCAACATATTGGTAAGGCTTCTACTATTTCCAGAGGTGCTGTTTCTGGTCAAAAGGCTGGTTTAATTGCTGCAAGAAGAACCGGTTTAATTAGAGGTTCTAAGGATAAGAACGATGATTAATGGTGATGTTGTGATGTATATTTCGTGAAACATATATCTGTGTTTTTTATAAACAAATTTAATAAAAAAGCTCAAATTACAGTAATTAAAAATGATATATACGTAACAATAAAACGAAGTTTCCAACTCGCGTAACCTCATGGTGGTGAGGCCTCTCTTACCACTTATCTGGAAGAATTAGTCCCAGATAGTCCAAACATCCACAATAATAACAATAGGCAAGAATAATTTTTAATGTCTCATTTCTAGATTTTTTTTATTTGTCATTTTTCAGTTTTTATTTCAGAACCGTTTTTCCCTCATCTAAAAAATCCTTCATTTAACGTACACACTTTAAGTACCTTATTTTCCTTTCCTTTTTCCACATCCAATTCTGCTAGTTTGACATATCCAACATGTCGAATAGTACTTGCGACGTTGTTTGGCTGATTGACGATTTCACTCGTTGTTCCAGACATGAATTGTTGGAACAGAAGGTCCCCATTTCTTTGATGGCAACTTCTCTGTGTTTTATTTTATACTACGTTATTAAACATAATGTCTTTCATTCTGATTCCATTACTTTGGACTTAAATGTCCCATGTAAAAGCAATGCATTAACTGAACCAGATGCTCCAAATTATGGTTCTATTAATGATGATAATGACAATAAAATTAATGGTTCAGATGATACAATTATCGATAAACATTTTAATATGAAATATTTGACTTTGAGTTCTGGAAGTGATAATAAAATTTCAACTAAAGTGATCTTCAGATCTAACTTTGAAAGAACTATGCTTGTTTTGCAAGAGTTAATTTATTTATTCCACTTTTCCATATCGATCGCCCCATTTTTTATTGTGGAGTTAGGAAAAGAGTGGAATAACCAAATCTTTACACCAATTGTTAATCTTACATTTTGGTCCTATCTTCTTACTTTAACCACTATTAGATTGGCTGGTTCATCAACTGGTTTGTCAACTAAGTTCCCAAATTTATGGTATCATAGTTTTAGTATGATTTTAGTATACTTTTTCAATTCATTCTTTTTATTTAGATCTGCATTATTAAACCATACATTGAACTCATTATCCAAAAAATTTTATATTTCACAATTCATTATGGTAACATTGTTATTTATAATTCAAGGTTATGACCATTTTACCGATAGACCACTTACAATTTATTTAACTGAAGGTATTGAACCATCTTCAGAATCTCAATCAAGTTTTTTCAGCGTTTCTTCATTTTCATGGGTTGACCCAATGATTATGAGAGCTCAAAAAATTTTACCAACTATGAAGGACATTTGGAGTCTAAAATTAGAAGATAACGCATATCCATCCTTAATGAAATTTCATAAAATTAAGTGGCATTCAAGATTTTCAGTTAATTTATTTTATCAATTCCGTAAATTATTTTTTTACCAATCTATCTTAACATCATTTGAAGCAGTTTTACTTTTTTTTCCATCAATGTTATTGAAGAAAATTCTTGAATACGTTGAATCTCCGGAAACTGAATCTGCAAGTCTTGCTTGGTTATTTGTTATCTTAATGATTTTTAGTGCACCAATTTCTGCTGCGTTATCTGGTCGTGGTTTGTTTCTTGGTAGAAGAATTTGTACAAGAATGAGAGCAATTCTTATTGGTGAAATTTATTCGAAATCCCTAAGGAGACAAATTACAGCTTCTTCAAGTAAAAAATCCGAAGATGAAGATGCAGATGAAAATGGAAACGTCCAATCTGGTGATAAAACAGCTACAATCTCAACTAGTGCAGATCCCAGTGATTCTTCAGATGATAAACAGGATGAAGAGAAACCTCAAGCTGGACGTGATTTAGGTTCAATTATTAATTTAATTGCAGTCGATGCATTTAAAGTGTCTGAAATTTGTGGTTATTTGCATTATTTTGTTAACTCTGTTGTTATGACAGTCATTGCAATCACTGTTCTTTATGGTTTATTAGGTTGGGCTGCATTAGCTGGTGCATTTACCATTATTATAATGATGCCATTAAATTACAAATTAAGTATGTTAATTGGACATTATCAAAAAGAAATGCTTGCAGTTACTGATGAAAGAATTCAAAAATTAAATGAAGCTTTCCAAAATATTAGAATCCTTAAATATTTTGCATGGGAATCGAAATTTGCTGAACAAATTCTTTTAGTTAGAGAAAAAGAATTAGCAATCCTATTTAAAAGATGCCTAATCTGGGTTATTGCTTCATTTGTATGGTTCGTTACACCAACAACCGTCTGTTTAGTTGCCTTTTATTGCTACACAATTGTTGAAGGTAAGCCACTAACCACTCCTGTTGCTTTCACTGCATTATCCCTTTTCAGTTTATTAAGAACTCCACTTGATCAATTTGCTGATATGCTTTCATTTATTGTTCAATCTAAAGTTTCTTTGGATAGAATTGAAAGCTTTTTAAATGAACCAGAAACTACAAAATATGAACAGTTAGCCCTTCCAAAGGATGAAAATTCACCTGATGTTGGCTTCCAAAATGCTACATTCTCATGGTCAAAAGATAGCTCTAATGATTTCAAATTGAGAGATTTAAATATTGCATTTGAAAAGGGTAAATTGAACGTTATTATTGGTTCAACTGGGGCTGGTAAAACCTCATTGCTTCTTGCTCTTTTAGGTGAAATGACCTTAGTTGAAGGTAAAGTTTTCTTACCCGGTATTGATCCAAGAGATGATTTGATTGTTGATTCAACAACTGGTTTAACAGAATCAGTTGCTTATTGTTCACAATCTGCGTGGTTACTTAATGGTACCATTAAAGAGAACATTTTATTTGCAACTCCTTACGAGGAAAAACGTTATAAAGAAACAATTGAAGCTTGTGGTTTGAAACGTGATTTTGAAATTTTAGCTGCAGGTGATCAAACAGAAATTGGTGAAAAGGGTATTACATTATCTGGTGGTCAAAAACAACGTGTTTCACTTGCAAGAGCATTATATAGTAACGCATCATATGTTTTGTTAGATGATTGTTTATCTGCTGTTGATTCCCATACTTCTGTTCATATCTATGAAAATTGTATTACCGGTCCATTAATGAAAAACCGTACATGTATTTTAGTTTCTCATAATATATCACTAACAGTTAAGGAAGCTAGTTATGTTGTTGTAATGGATAACGGTAGGGTTAAACATCAAGGTACTGTTGAAGATTTAGTCGGAAAAAATGTTTTTGATGATGAAGTTACAGCATCCGTCGTTCAATCACGTACCACATCAACTACCAACTTACTTAATTTAAAAGCTAATGAATCTCAATCTGCTCATGCTCATTTATTGGAGTCAACCATTGCCGCACTTGCATCTGATCATAATGTTGATCAACTAGATTGTGAGCCAAATGAAGATAATACCATAATTGACGATTCCGGGAAATTAATTGAAGAAGAAACAAAATCAGAAGGTTCTGTTTCTTGGAATGTTTATAGAAGTTATATCGATTTATTTGGTTCTCGAGCACTAGTGATATTAATATTGGGTATTATCGTTACAAATGAACTTGTCAGTATTTATCAATCATATTGGTTAAGAGGTTGGACAATGGCTGAGAATGAAAGAAATGGTACTGTGATCACATCTATTGTTTCAGATATTCCAATAGAAGTTTATTCGAAGTTTAGTTTTTCTTGGAGTAAGATTTTAAATGTTTTACAAGCAATTGAATGGAACAAACCAATATTAAAAACCCCATACAATAATTTTGATATTTCAGAATTTTCAGCATTGCATTCAACTATGTATTATCTTGGGGTTTATTCATTGATCGGTCTTCTTTATTCACTTTTTGGTTCTGCTAGAATCATTTTGGTCTTCTTTGGTGGTTTGGACGTTTCTCGTAGAATTTTCAAAAAATTATTACATACCGTTCTAAGAGCAGAAGTTAGATTTTTTGATTCTACACCAATTGGCCGTATTATGAATAGATTTTCTAAAGATATTGAAGGTATTGACCAAGAATTAGCACCATATGGTGAACTTTTTGTTGTTACTTTGATCCGTACAATTGGTACAATTATTTTAATTACCGTCATTACACCTATCTTTTTAATCTTTGGTATTCTTGTTACGATTTGCTTCGGTTATGTTGGTGTTCTTTATTTACAATTATCCAGAGAACTAAAACGTTTTGAATCTGTTACAAGGTCTCCAATTAATCAACATTTTACCGAAACTTTGGCGGGTATTGCAACAATTAGAGCTTATGGTGATGAAAGAAGATTTATGGTTCAAAACATGCAAAAGATTGATGAAAATAACAGACCATTCTTTTTTGTTTGGGTTAATAATAGGTGGATGTCATTTAGAGCACAAGTTATTGGTTCTTTAATTGTTGCAGCATCATCTGGACTTTCAGTTATCTCAGCAAAGCACATTGATGCAGGTTTAGCTGGTATTTCATTATCATTTGCTGCTACTATTTCAACCACTGCATTATGGCTCCTTCGTTGTTATGCAGATGTTGAGCTTAATATCAATTCATTTGAAAGAGTTAAAGAGTATATCGATGCTGTCAATGAAGAAGGTGCAGTTGAAACTGAGTTAGACCCACCTGCGTCATGGCCAGAAACAGGTAAGATTGAAGTTGGCGGATTATCTTTAAGATATGCACCAAAATTACCTTTGGTGATTAAAAATATTTCATTCAATGTTAAATCTGGCGAAAAAGTCGGTGTTGTTGGTAGAACTGGTGCAGGTAAATCAACTATTATTACAAGTTTCTTCAGATTTATTGAGCCTGCTCAAGGTGGAATCAAAATTGACGGCGTTGATATTTCAAAAATTGGTTTAAATTCATTGAGAAGAGGATTGGCAATTATTCCTCAAGAACCTACATTATTTACTGGTACTTTGAGAACCAACTTAGACATGTTTGAAGAGAGTTCAGATATTGATATTTTTGAATCATTAAGACGTGTTGGTTTAATTTCAAGAGAAGAATATGATAATTTAAAGATTCTAGTTGAAAGTGGCCAGTCATTAGATGTTATGAATAAACAAAGCGACAATGATGAAAACGTCAATAAGTTTACCAATTTAGAAGCTGAGGTTACTGAAAATGGTGGTAACTTGTCTCAAGGTGAAAGACAACTTATTTGTTTAGCAAGATCATTACTAAAGCATCCAAAAATTTTGTTATTAGATGAAGCCACTGCATCTATTGATTATGAAACTGATTCCATGATTCAAAAGACAATTAGAGAAGAATTTTCTTCTAGTACGATATTAACTATTGCTCACCGTTTGAAAACTATTATTGATTATGATAAGATTTTAGTTTTAGATCACGGAAATGTTAAAGAATATGATCATCCATATAAATTGATTACTAAAAACGGTACACAATTCAGGTCCATGTGTGAAGACACTGGTGAATTTGATGAACTCGTCCGTTTAGCAAAACAAGCCTACGATGCCAAACAATAATTGCTCCCTTGATGGCTAAGTTCAAATTATTCACATTTTATAAACTTTTATACTCGTTATATACCACTTACTCTTTATATTTGTATTCCTAAGTTACCGATGCATTTGATATATTATCAACTATTTGATGTTTCGCATTTTTAATAGTTGTATAGAATAAAATATGAAACCAACTCCAAGAACGGAAATTCGTGAAAAAGCCGTTTGTTTACATTTTTCCCAAAGAGGTAATTTGATTTGCACAAACATTTGAGATCCTACAAAATTGACCGCAATCAAATTTCAGTCCCCAAAAGTCGGTTCAGATTTATTTTATCCCTTTGACCTGTTAATATTTTAACCTTTTATTTTCAACTTTATAAAGTTGGAAAGGAAATTTACTTCTCAAGCACAAATTCTAAGCAAAAAAACATCATAAGATGTCGAATGCGTTTAGAAATAATCCATTCAATGTGTTACAATCACCAATAAAACCAGAAGATGCATATACACCCCCTAGTTCACCAACAAAAAATTCACCATCTAAAGCAGCTGCAAGATATTCACCTGCTGTTTCATTCAGAAGAGACTCCAATAATTTTATGGATAGTTCAATTGGTCGTAAATTTGTTCAAAGAGCCGATGAATCACCATTAAGATCTTCAATTACTCCAAGAAAATTATTTACTGAAAGTGAATCACCAAGAAAACCAACAGCAGCTGTGACATCAGGTCTGGTGAATCCATTTATTTCTGAAGAGCCGGAAGATGAAGTGTTAGGCAATATTCCAATGTTGAACCCAAGCGTTAGTTCAATTGAATTATCAATGCCAAAACAACAAGTTACAAGTTTTAGAGTTTCTTCTCTTGAGTCCGGATCAACTATAGCCTCTTCAATGAACTCCAAAAGAATAAAAAGTGATAACTCATCATATTTTTCTTCAGATCAATCAACCATTAATGCATCAATTGCAAATGAAAAGATGGAAAATGAGGATGAATTTGGAGACAGTACCATGTCTAATGAACTTGATCAAAATCTGATGAATAGGGCACCACTTATTCAACCACGTAGAAACAAACATCAAGAAACCCAAACTGTTTTCAAATCAATTAAAGGTAATCTTACCTTAGATACACCTGTTCCAAAACTGTTACATGAAGAACTTCCAATCAAAGGTACAGAAGAATTTGATTATATGACCTATTCTGCTGTCACATCTGACCCAGATAATTTTGTTAATGATGGTTTTTATTTGAGACAAACGGGTTCATCCAGAGCAACTGAAATCGTTGTCTGTATTACTATGTATAATGAAGACGAAATTGCCTTAACAAGAACTCTACATGCTGTTTTCCAAAATATTGCTTACTTAAATAATAAAACAAATAGTTCCGCTTGGGGTAAAGACTCTTGGAAAAAAGTTGTTGTTTGCATTGTTTCAGATGGTAGAAATAAAGTTAAACCTGGTGTTTTGGAAGTTCTCGGTACCATGGGAGTTTATCAAGAAGGTATCTCTAAATCTTTAGTCAACAAAAAAGACGTTCAAGCACATTTATTTGAATATACTGCACAAGTCTCCATTGATGAAAACTTAAACATTAAAGGTGGTAAAAACGTTTGTCCTGTTCAAATTATCTTCTGTATGAAGGAAAAAAATGCAAAGAAAATTAACTCACATAGGTGGTTATTCAATGCGGTGTGTCCAGTTTTAAATCCTAACGTTTGTGTTCTTCTAGATGTTGGTACTAGACCAAATGAGACTGCAGTTTATAATTTATGGAAAGCATTTGATGTGGATTCAAATGTTGCTGGTGCGGCAGGTGAAATTGTTGCAATGAAGGGTAAGTATTGGTCAAAATTGGTTAATCCATTAGTTGCATCACAAAATTTTGAATATAAGATGTCAAATATCTTAGATAAACCATGTGAATCAGCGTTTGGTTATATCAGCGTTTTACCGGGTGCATTATCAGCATACAGATATGAAGCATTACAAAATCATGCAGATGGTACCGGTCCATTACATGCATATTTCAAAGGAGAAAGTCAAGATAGTGCCGACATGGCAAATATTTTCTCTGCAAATATGTACTTAGCAGAAGATAGAATTTTAGCTTGGGAATTAGTAGCTAAAAGAGAAGCACAATGGGTTCTTAAATATGTTAAAGACGCAAAGGGTGAAACTGATGTTCCAGAAACATTATCTGAATTTGTCCTTCAAAGAAGACGTTGGTTGAATGGTGCTTTCTTTGCCGCTTTATATTCGTTAAAACAATCATCACAAATTTTAAGAACAGATCATTCAGCAATCAGAAAATTTTTCTTTTATGTTGAATTCTTTTATCAAGCTGCAACATTACTATTTAGTTTCTTTTCAATTTCCAATTTTTATATTACATTCTATTATTTAGCAGGTTCTTTGATTACAATTGGTGGTACAGGTGGTAAGGTATTTTTTGAAATTATGAATTATGTTTGTTTATGTACATTATTGGCAATGTTAGTTATTTCAATGGGTAATAAACCAACAGGTGCACCAATGTTATTCTGGATTTGTGTTATTTTGCTAACAATTTGTGGATTGTATGCAATTATTTCAGGTTTCTATTTCTTAAGTTTGATGATTAAAGATCATAGTGCAGGTAGTGCTAGTGGACTAAATTTCGCATCAATTTGTGTTTCATTAGCATCAACTTATGGATTATATACATTAATGTCAATTTTATATTTGGATCCATGGCATATCATTTCATCATCGGTTCAATATTTTCTATTACTACCAGCATACACATGTTTATTGCAAATTTACGCATTTTGTAATACACATGATGTTTCATGGGGTACCAAGGGTGACACTGAAGTTGCAAAACCTTTAGGATCAGCAACTGTTGAACAGGATGGACAAAATTTCTATATTAGAACTGGTATTTTAGAACAGCAGGATATTGATTCGATGTATGCCGAAATGGTTATTAAGATGAGGGAAAGAAGAAAGAAACCACTTGAAATGAGAGACAAAACCAGTAAAGATGGTAAAAAGGAAAAGAATGAAGTTAGTAAAGAAGATTACTATAGAGATGTTAGATCCAGAGTGGTGTTGTTTTGGGTTATTTCAAATGTTATTTTGGTTATGACAATAACGCAAATATGGAAACCTGATGCAATTAAATCTAATAAATACCTGGCGTTTATTTTATGGTCAGTTTTCGGATTTAGTTGTTTTAGATTTTTGGGATCTTTTGCGTACTTGGTTCATTTAGTAATTAGAAGAATTGTTATTACCAAGAATAAATGGGATATAAAGAAGGAACAAAGGGTTCCACAAATGAGAAATTAAAATTGATATCCCCAAGTCTCATTTATTCATCGGTGTAACTATGTAATGAAATTTTATAGTTTACCCTTGCGTTTTGTTCAATTTATATTCACAGCAGTAATTTCAATCATCTAAAATATTACTTATCTTTTAGTAATTATTTCATTGTTGTAATGGCTGAAACGTTATTCACTGAATTCTATTTGAATGTAAAAAAGGATTCAGACTTAACAGCTTAATATTTAAATCCAAAAATTGGTGCAATTGTTGAAATGAATGCCGTACCGATAATAGACCGGCTGATTATTAATAGACCAATGGACAGAAAATAATCTATCTATTATCTATTCTCTGTTGTATATATATCATCCATTGTCCATTCCTATTATAATTACTACACCTTAGTTTATCATTTACAAGGATACATAGTTCTCCAGTTATTTTGTTTGTGTATGTTTATTTTTATAGTCTATTTCAATCACAAATTTATGTTATTCTTATGGATCCTGCATTAAGAGTCAATGAATTACAACAGTGATATCGTTTATAAGTATTTTCAGATACGAGCGTAAATGAGAGTCTACATAGAGACATTGGCAGAGTAAATATGTGTTACAATTTTCCCTTCCAAAAGTATTTTTATTTGCTGAAATACACAAAATATATACAAAGTATGGGATACACTATCAATTAAAAGTACAATAAATAAATTGGTTTAAGGGTTAGAAATCCAAAGCTATTAGGTCATCCTCGGCTTCAGTCCCTGATTTGTCAGTGAATAATGGTTCTTCACGATGTTTCTCTGGTAGATACTCTTCTGCACCTTCTTCTGGACTCACAAACTCATCTGAAGTAAGAGAGATCGATGGATCTCAAACCACACCTATATTAACTTCATACTTCCTTCTTTTAAATTCATCCTGTTTCATGTTTGAAATTCTATTATTGAATTCAACCTGGAAGCCCCCTATAGAACATCATAACTGTCATCAAGCTGATAATCACAGTTGTCACTGAATCAGATTATGAGCATACCACCCGTTGATCTTATTCTCCAGTTTCTAGAATTCGATACAACATATGAATAGGAATTTCGACCATTTACCTTCTCTAATTTTGATGGAATCCAAAATGAATAAATATCTGAGTTGCTTGCTCCTAGATATACACGTTTCCTCTTGAACTTGACTTTGCCTTGTGTGATATTTTGTCCAGTAATTGTATAGTGAAATATCTTCAATAATGTTCTCGTTTTTGAAAATTTTAATCAGATAAGCTAGTAAAGATTCATTTTCTAGTTGTATATCTAACTTTCTGTCCTCATATTCGATAATATAAAAAGTTAAAGAGGAAATGCTCATATAGAAATGTTAAGTTTCGTACAAATTTGCAACATTGTGACAAAATTACGAATATCAATTCAATTTTACAACAGTGAATCACATTATGAAACTAAGGTAGAGTCACACCAAGCCTAGCTGAATCATGCCATCTTGACATTAGTCAATACAGGAATTGTAACCGGTGCTTTATGGTAGTTAAAGAAGGCGACTCATTTGTTCACCAAAGAAAAGAAGTGAGCACAGTCGAAGTTTATGTTTAAAGTCCCAAAAATTAGGGAGAATGTGATTATGATAACAAAGTTTAGCTTTTTTTGCGATTAGGATTATAATTAGCCCATTGCATATTTTTCATGGTAAATCTAATGAAAATCATAAGATAAATAATAACAACAGTAAAAAGTAATGGTACTATTTCATCATAGTCATTACTACTAAGAGTTTGAGATTTTTAGATGACCAATTAAAAATAATTTTATTAAGCTAAGTAATAATATAATATAAATTTAGGGTATAAAACAAAGTTCAAGTTGATATAATCTTTTTAACTGTCCCATGAATAAATAAATTGATTTTTATCATAAATATTAACATACTTGTATTTCTGATTCAATCTACAGCGTTCAAAATTCCTGATAAGAATTTCAACTTGTATTTACTTTCAAGAGTCTATCATTTTATAATTTCGGATCACGCTATGCAACCACTTACTAAGTTACAAGGTTCTTACTGGTCGAACAATGATATTCACTGCTCTATGATTTGCTTATTCGATTATCTACTCAGGGACCGATATCCGCTGGAACAGTTTTCTTACGGCGCCAACAAGCCGCTGCGGATTGTCAGTTCCCGGATTATACACTCTGGCTTGATAGCCCTTGAATCTCATTTTTCAGATCTTTGCCAATGTCCGATCTATCTTGTCAGCCTTATCCATCACGATTCGGAACTTCTACAAATAGCCGCATAGAGCCCACATTTTCTTAACACAATTCGGCCACTTCTCGTTTGGTATCAAAACAAGAAACCAAAAGCATGTCAAAAGCACTTAGTGGTAATTCAACAAACGAAGATAACTTTGTGAGTGAAAAAGGAAAGAACGTCATAGCTATCGAAGAAATTAGCTGTAAAGACGAAGATGCTTATCAAGATGCATCAGCATTTCCAGATATTGATCATAAAAAACTTTTAAGGAAAATGGATTTACATCTTATCCCTGGTATTACTATTCTTTTTCTTTTGTCCTTCATCGACAGAGGTAACATTGGTAATGCAAAAATTGAAGGTTTGGTCACTGATCTCAACTTACATGGAAAGCAATGGAGTA
>JAJMSE010000043.1:0-87742 GCA_030558305.1 Pichia phayaonensis
GCCTCTTTCTCTAAAAGTGTAATTTTCTAATTGTCCATTGATTTTAACTCTTTCGAGTGTCTTGTATTTTACGCCTAGGTATTTCATCACTTATAATCATCATTCTACTAATTGTAATTCATTATTTAACCATTTATTCAATTATCTTGCCTGAACCTGTTTACGTCATCCTCGCTTGAGGTGCGTTCAGTCAAGCTCCAAATTATTCCTTTCAAATCCAACAAAGCGCAAGTGGTTTAGTGGTAAAATTCAACGTTGCCATCGTTGAGCCCCTGGTTCGATTCCGGGCTTGCGCAGTTATTTTTGCAGGACCTGCACGAAAACGTAGATAATACCGGATCTGGACGCATTACACAACTAATTTCTGTATTGTTTCGTCCAACGTTTCTTTAATTTTTGAATGCTTCTTATTATATAATCAAGGGAAGAATATGGCAAGAACATTAAAGACAAATTTGGAATCAAAATTTCCTACTTATAAACGAGATGGAAGATTATATTCACCATTAAAAATACCCAAAGGAAGAAGAGCTGAAACCCTAGCAGCTTTAATTCATTGCAGTTCTATTGTATTATTGCCATGTTTATATTTTTATCTTTGGACGATTGAATCAATTTGGCCGTTTTTGATTTTATATACAATTTATTCGTTTATTCTTGATAATACACCCTCAACAGGCCAATCAATTTATAGAACATCTGAATGGCTTAGGAATCGATTTATTTTCAAAGGGTTTGTTGATTATTTCCCTGTAGTTACACATAGAAGTGTTCCATTGGCACCATCAATAATTAAAAAAACAATCAAAGAACGTGCATTACCGGATTGGACCAAAGCATTACCATCAGTTGTTAAATTATTTTTACAAAAGATTCACATCATAACAAACAAATTAAGAGACCATACAGTTGAAGAATCAGTTGGCCCACGTTATATGTTCGTTTGTCATCCACATGGTGTTATTTCATTTGGTATTACAGCCACCTTATGTTGGGGTGGGGAGTCTGAAACATTTGATACAGTAATAAAAGATGGTCAATTTTTAGATAAGAAATCAGATTTAAAAATCGACGACAATACCTATACATTAAAAAGCTCTAAATCGTATAAATCATTATTTCCTGGTATCCCCGTACATTTATTAACAATTGCAACACAATTTGTGTTACCATTTTATAGAGATTATATAATGTCTTTAGGCGTTGGATTGGTTACGAAAAGTGGTATTAAATCAATATTGAAAAGAAATCATAGTGTTGCAATTGTTGTCGGCGGCGCACATGAGTCGTTATTTGCAAAACCTGGATTAAATAGAATCGTTTTGAATAAAAGAAAGGGATTTATCAAAATTGCATTGCAAACCTGTAACAAGAGTGACAATGATTTGAACTACTCAGAAACAGAACTTAGGGAAATGATAAAGTCAGGTAAATGGGATGCTAACATGAGTAATATGGCGGTTGTTCCAGTTTATATTTACGGAGAAAATAATATTCATAATGTTTATAACACAATAGAGGAATCGAAAAATGAGTTAGACTATAATAATGATAATCCAAAAATTTTAAAAACACTATTACAATTTCAACTATTTTTAAAAAAATACACAGGATTTACATTACCATTAGTAAACAGTAGATCCATTTTTAATTATGATTTTGGATTGTTACCATATAGACGGAAGCTGGATGTCGTTTTTGGAGAGCCGATTTATATCTATAGGAAATTTGGTTGTTCAATTACAGATGATGTAACTGATGAAGAAATCGATCATTATCACAATTTGTATAAGGAAAAATTGATGGAACTATGGGAGAAGAACAAGGTATTTGCTACTGAATGGGATGAAGATCTTAGAATAGTAGAATAGAATTATGTAATATTAGATATTAGATTAAGACCCATTATCGTAAATTGATGAGCCTTCAAAATTGTAATATGCAGTTTTGGTTATTAATTATTCCACAATTTTTAATGCTTCATCACCGGGGTTTGAAAATTTAGGACTTCCCCAGTCCCATACTTTTTGTAATTCTTCAATGTATTTTTCATGCCAATAATCTATTTCATATTGGGTTACTGGATCATTTAATTTTAAATTATTTAATCTTTTAATCAAAATCGGTTTGCCGAATACCACATTAATGGACTTTCGATAAGGTAAGATACCATAATCATAATTAAAGATACCTCTGGACATGACAATTGGTACTGTCCAACCAAATTTATTTTTTAATGACATTTGAAATTTATAAACAATTTTCTTCAGCTTGATAATCATATTTTTAAGAATTATGTTTGAATTATGATTGCTATTTTGCAATTCAAATTCACCTTCAGTTTGTTTAGTGGTATTATCATCATTACTATCACTTTCGATATCATCAGTGTAAAAAACGTCATATATATCATTTTCACCAAATCCATAAACAGGAACAACACAAGTACCATATTTATCCAAGCTTTCCAAGGCTAATTTTATAAAACCCTTTCTTTTATTTAGAACAATTGAATTCAGGCCAGGTTTTGCCATTAGTGATTCCCTTGCACCACCAACAACAATTACAACACTGGCACCTTTATTTAATAGAATTTTTAAATTTTTTTTAACAACTGTTGTTACACCAAGTGACATCAAATAATCTCTGTAAAATGGTATCTGGAATTGATTAACTAATGTTGTAACAAAACATTTTATACCAGGGAATAGTTCATCCCAATTGGTAGAATTGTTTGTAAATCCACTTGAAACTCCAGTTGCAATAATTCCATGAGGATGATATCCAAAAATATAATTAGGCCCAATTCTTTCATGGGTGTCACTAGTGGGATTAAAGGTTGGTTCCAAATCTGCCATTTTGTGAAATTTAATTGGGAAATAATCAATTAAATATTTCCAATATTGCCAACCTCTAATTTTTTCAGACCTCTTGTACCAAACTCCACCATTTACTGGGCTACGATCCAATAAATAATAAAATATGGTATAATAAAGCATTAACAACCACATCCAAGGTAAGCACCACAATAAAAAGTAGAGTGCACAGAACCATATTATTGAAGTGCTATGAAGCAAAATAAATGCAGTTTGAATTCTGTTTGAGATTGGTAAATTTAATGGTGGTAATTTATTTTTATTTATATCACGTACAGTATTATTTTGTATGGCTGTAGTTTCCATAGTATCTACCAAGGCAGTTTTGTTTCTAATATTTGTATTGTTTTTTAGTGCATTCTGTTTTTGAAGCTTTAAATCTGTTGATGTGTTTTTTACACAATCTGTATCCATATCTATATCTTTCACAACCATTTTTTAGACAACACAAGACAAGTAAGTTAAGTAAGCAAAGCCAGCAAAGTCAATTGGTAATGTAGTAATCAAAAGAAAGGAATAAAAAGGAACAGAAATGTACAGCCAACAATAATTTAAATTAACATTCACATTCCAGAATTCAGATGATGCGGATGATAAAATCAAAAAATTCATTTCATTTTTATACAGAAAAACCAAAATATTAACATTTATTGAATTTATTTAATTATAGAAATATGTAAATAGTATTAAAGGATGTAAGCAAGGAAAGAAGAGGGGCAGAGTATATTTCACGAAGAATGAGATATGAGGTCGGAAACCATAAAAGTAGCTCGAACAGATTATCAAATTTTTTGTAAATTATTATTATTATTATTATTATTATCGTTTGAAAGAAATAGTATAGTTCAATGAATAATAAGTTAATCCAACTTCAAAGTGTAATTGAGGAGAATAAGAAAAGTAAAATAAATTGACCGAGACATTAACGAAGAAAAGAGAGAGAATGAAAAGAAAAAAAACATGAAACATAAAACAAGGACAAAAAAAACAAATTGATATCATAAAATGTAAAAATTAAAGTATCATCAATTATCATGAAAATATGGAAATGTAACAACAAGAAATAAATAAGCAATTAAAAAGTCTGAACAAATGTCTTTATTATAATACATCAAAATTGACATTAAAACCAAAAATGAAAAGAAAAAAACATAGTTTAATCCTTTTTATTGATTATTCCTTTCATCCCATTAATTGATACCAAATTTACCATTCAATTTGTCATTAAATTGATTGGGAATTATAATCATAACTTTTAAAGTTTATTAGTAGTAGTATTCTATAAGAAATATTCATTATTATTTTTTTGATTTTTCGATGGATTCATTTTAACAGTATCATCAGGAACAGCACTAAATATTTGGAAATTAACGTTTAAACTATCATCAACTTTCATAACACTTGCAACATTACCGCATCTATAACAATAATTTGGAGCAGACCAAACAGTAACAACATCTTTATCAGGGAAATGATATCTAAAACCTTCCATGACTAATTGATGAGCTCTCGCAATTAAAGTTAAATTATTTATATGATTGAATTCTCTTGCAACCTTTGCACCGAATAACCAACCTGCACCTCTTGGAGATATTGCCCAAGTATCAACATTATCAGGATCTGACCAAACCAAATCACAAAATCCTCCTTCATGAGGAACTTCTTGGGCTCTTGATAGAACACGTATTTGATCCAACATTCTAATTTCTGGAGATAAGCCACCATGTATACACAATATTTTGCCATCAATAATTGCAGATAAAGTCAAAAAATCAAATACTTGACAACAATATTTCCAGACCATTGTTGAACCATATTTATTCAGGCATTCTTCGTAGAAACCATAAACTTGGGTGATTTGTCTTGATTCATGATTACCTCTGACCAAAGTTATATGTTGTGGAAACTTAACCTTTAAAATCATCAACATTGTGAAAGTTTCCAAACTGAAGTAACCTCTATCAACATAATCACCCAGAAATATATAATTAGTACTTAAGGCTGAACCAGATGGGAAACCACCAGCGATTTTGAAGAGTTCTAATAAATCATGGAATTGACCATGGATATCACCACAAACAGTAACAGGAGATTTAACAGGCTGAATATTTGATTCTTCCATTAATAAGTCTTTTACCTTTTCACATAAGTGTTTCATATCATTTTCTGGTAAAGCTTTACAATTCTTGATTTCTTCAAACCATTGGTCGGGTCCTCGTTCAGGCATGTTGTGTGTTTGGGGTTATTATTGTAGTAGAAAAGAAGGCAAAAAAGAGATGTTCAATGACAAACAGACTACACTTGTAGTATCCATGGCATTGAAATTGGAAGGGCCTGTAAGTTGGATGAAATGAAGAAGAGGAAAAACAAAAAAATCCCCAAAAATGCGGAAATTGGTTGGTGCACGGAGTTGTTCACTTTGCACAGTTTGTACCATAAGTTTTACACATTTGAAGGTATATTATAGGGTATATTGTTATATTATAGTTATATATGATGGATAAATATGTAGCCGACCATCACACATCACACTCGTAGCCATCCCTCTACTTGAGATCTTGCCAACCCACTTCCCAGAGCCAATCCACGACGACCGAGTGGGAAATATGAGACAGTGTACGCAATTGACGATATCACTTGCAGAACACAGCATAAAATGACCACCAATGTGTGTTTCCAGACAAGGGAAAACAACAAGGTTATTACAATAGAGCCAATGTAGATAATTGTGAAGGGTAATCTTTCAACAGAGATCAAATGTTGTGCAAATTTATATGCTCCATTGAGAAAGGCAAAAGCTGCGAGGAACAACAAGGATCCAACTGACCATAACATTGCAAATTTACGTGGATGTATTATCATGAAGGGGAAGAAAAAGAAACAGATTGCATAACAACAATAACTTCCAACCATACACACCACGAATAGAGAGACCCTTTCAAAATATGACAACTTCAGAAGGGCATTGGCATCACTTTCCTGTACGGGATCATCACCTAATGATAGTGGGTTGCTGAATTGTACGTTTGCAAACGGATTGTTTATCCTATTGCTAAAGTATCCAGCATTTGCAGCTGTATTTGTGGTTGTTGTTTCATCTTGCAATTGCACAGGAGCAGTGTCTGCCCTGCCAAACCAAGAACCAAATATTTGTGACATGACCTCCAAACAGAACCACCTAGTTTCAAACCCACTCGTCTAAGAACAAAGAACAAGACCCGAAACAAGCCAGCAGAGATAACCAACCAGTTTCTCATTTCCATCTCTGTACAGCAAAATCGCAACGGCAACATGAATTGAACAAGGCGGTTTCCCGATTGGGCGACTTGTGTCCCAAAAAGGAAAATCCAAATACTACAGGCCCCATTTTGACCCTTATTCCTTGTTTTTGCTGTATGTGTATGTTCCATTGACGTAGGCTAAAGGCAATGTTGTTTTCGTCGACTACTTTATTCACTGATTTAGTAGAACCGCAACCAAATTTATATCCGTCATCGTTAAATCTATTTGGGACCATTCAATTTATCCAGGCACATAAGACAGGATATTTTGGATTTTCAATCGATGATTTAACCCAACCTGCCAAAATCATTTTGCAACGACAAGCTTATCTGCTTTTCTCATGGGCTGTATTACGGTATTGCTGTACTCTTTCAAACAGAAAAGCTCGGGCAAAATTGAAAAAGTTCAATAACATAAATCCTGATAATTTTGCTCCTAATGAGAATGAAATTTTTTTATACATTAAGAATCCCAAATTTCTGTGGAGGTTTTCCACAATTAACTATAAGAATATCACCAAACTTTTGAATTCCGACAATAAACATATTAAGGAGTTAGAGATTTTCACAACCTATGGAGATTCGTCAGCAATTGTCCCCTTTATTGAAAATTCGGGAATTAAAGCTGATGTTATCAATTTTGATTTTAAGTTTAAGTTTACAGCTTATGAGGTTTCAGAATATCTATATTCGGATGACTACCATTTGCATTTGATGGATGAAATTACAAACTATAATGAATTTTTACAAATTATTTTATCAGGTCAATGTAAAAGGTACAAATCCAAAATACTCTCATTATATGAAGAGGAAAAAGATCGAAAACCAAAAAAGGCAAATAATTATAATCATAAGAGTACAAAAAGCATGATTAATGAATGTTTTAGGCTAATAGAACTCGATAAACGTCAAATTGAAATAACTAAACATTCAAGGCTTAGCTCCAAATTTGATACAATTAGAAAATCCTTTTCAATTAAAAGAAGCAAATCTAGATCCAAATCCAAATCAACATCCAGACATTTGACGAAAAATTCTAACAAAAACCAAACTGGAAATACACTAACAATAGATGATGGAGATAATGTTTCAGATTCTTTATTTTTGAGTAGTTATCAACTTCCAATGAGTGGGTTTAAATACGATGGTTTTCAAATACCTATTTCTGACGATCCAACGAAAAAAGACTTGACTAATTTACTTGAGTTTGATGTTAGCATAATTAAGTTTAACGATCAATCAATTGAAGATTGTTACACAACGATTGAAAAGTTAATTAAATCAAAGTATTTCATCAATAATATTCCAGAAAATGCAGTTAATTTTATTGGTGAAATTAATCAACCATATCCATTTTTCACCATGGCATATCTCAATATTTTACTTGAGAAAAGGAAAGCAGAAATAATTGTTGATAAGAATTTTCTTAAATCACCCACTTGGAACCATACTGCATTAAAGCGCAAAGAGATACATCCATTTTCCTTTTACAGATTTATATATTCATGTTACGGGCCAAAAGTTGATGTCCAAAATAGTTATAAAATTGGACCACATAATGAGGCTCTTATAATCTACTGGGAACCACCGGAAAGTGATTCACAATTTGAATATTATGCAGATCAATATAGCAAATTAGCTCAAGAAAATAAGTGGGTTTCAACATATTCTGCCAGATTAAAGAAATCATCCGAAGAATGGTCTAAATTTCAAACGGATTGTAGAATGTTGATCCGACATTATAAGTCTATGGCTAAATTAGAAAATATTAATAATTTGAAAAATGACAATGTACAGCAGAAAAATAATACTAAAAGAATTGAATTTAAATTTGTTCCACCGTTACTGGGTTTTAAGGAAAATAAACTAGGTGCAAACAGTGACATAAATTCTGTTTATGCTAATGATTTATTAGCTGATAAAGTTTATGATTATTTAATGTTTAACAGATTGGATGTTTTCAATAAAAATTATGCAAAAATCTGTAAATCTAAACCTGAGTATTTTGGTAAACTAAGGAAATATATGAATACTGGTAAATTTAGAAATGGTGATATTAAAGTTAATGCATTTATTAGAAAATCTTTTATTATTGACGACGGAGAAGTAACAGAGATGGATGATTATCAGAAGTGTTCACATGATGCAGAAATTTCAAAGTTGGAAAATAATTCGAACGATGATAAAAACCCATCAAGTGATATAGATACCATTATTAATGAACATGAGACTGGAATCATTGAACAAGATGATGATGATGATGATCAAAAATGTTCTGAAGTTAAAAAGGATATTGACATTTATTCGATTGATGCATTTTCACCAATTAATCCATATTTTATCAACCCAGTCTATCCAAATCCAGAACAGGCACCTTTAAACCCATATATGGAATATATTCTAGACATTGATCACATAAACGACAATATTACTATTGCTGATGGTAGTATTTCAAGTTGTAATTCGACCGTTGGAAGTAGTGGTACTGGAATTTTAAATATTAAAACAGGTAATATTAGAAAACCTTCGAATGACTCAGTGTTTAAACCGGATTCTAATCCATTTGAGATATTTGAAGGGGTTCATTCATCAAGTTCGTTCTATCCAAGTGACGTTTAAATATTATAGATAAAATCAGTCGTATAAAAAAAGTCTATATAAAATCCAAATTACCCATTATCTTTTTGCAGGCCTTTGCATTTGTAAATTATCAAGATTGTTAAATTCATCATCCAGATCATCGGAAAATACATCTGAAGATAAATCTGCTATTGGACGTTTACGTTTAAGTGTAGACTCATCTGGTAGTGAAGGTTGGACCGGGGTAGGTGGAGGTTTATAAGCGTTTCTTTCAAGTTCACCAAATGAAACATCTGAAAAATCATCATCTGAAAAGGCGTCGAAATCAATAGTTGCCTTTGAGCTTGATGTATTCTCATGATTCGTGCAAACATTACCATTAATGTTAGCATCGCTGACTGACTTGATGTTTTGATTATTATTTGAATTGGTATTACTGACATAGATGTTTGATTTAGTATTTTGGGGTTTGCTGACATCATCAATATCAAAAACTTTAATATTTTTATCACCATTGCTTATATTTTGTTGAACGTTTGCATTTAGAATAGAAATTTCTCCATCATCATCATCATCGACATCATCGACATCATCGTCCTCAGCAGCAGTCGGAACGTTAAAGGCGGAGTCACTAAAATCGCTATCATTTGTTAAATCTATACTCTGGTTAATTTGATTTGATGTGTTCGCATTAGATGCTTCTGGTGTTGTGGACAGATCTCTTGATATATAGGATTTTGTTGTGACCTCAGATCCATCTACAATAGCAACCTTTTCAACCATTTCAGAGACTGATTTGAAGCCAGTATGCATGTTTTGGGGCATAAAAAATCTCTTTTCCAGTTTCATTTGCCTTGGATCATCAACAGCTTTAGGTTTAGATTTAGCTAGTTTTGATTTTGCTGTTGTCGTAGCTGTTGTTGTTTTCTTTTTTGCATTTTTTTGAATGGATTGGGTGGCAAGTTTAAGAAATTCATCGGTATCAAAGACATCAGAATCAATTAACAAACTTTTATTTTCCTTTGGAATATCAATGAATTTTTTCTCTATAGTTGGATTGATATTATCAGGAACAATTCTATTATTTGAAGGGTTGAAAAACTCGATATTTTCAGAATTTTTAATTTGATTTTGGATCCATTCATATTTATCCATTGCGGAATCGAATTTGGATCTTTCATTTGAACTAAACAATAATAATACCCTACCATCTCTTTTTCTACCGGTACGTCCCATTCTTTGGATGTTTTTAATAGGCGATTGGGTGGAGTCGAAGCAGACAATTAAATCAACTTCTCCAATATCCAAACCTTCTTCACCAATTGAAGTTGCGATAAGGATGTTATAATTACCGTTTTTGAAATTTTCAATGAGTTCCTTTTGCGTTTTTTGATTCATACCTTTAGATTGTGCATTTTCTGAACTTCCTAATCGATCGCTTGGTCTTGATGCAGATTGTTTAAGGTCTGTTTTTGTTTTTGTTTTTGTTTCTTTTGCAGCCTTTTTCCGTTTTGGTTTGATTTTATCCAGATATACGTCTTCATCAAACTTATCCCTTTCCTTTGACTGTCCAATGAAAATATGCGGTCTCAGCATGTCTTTGCCAATTGTTTTATTGGCGTTTTCTAAAACTCTAGTGATTTCTAAGGCAGATTCTCTGTATTCTGTGAAAATGATACAAGAAGAAGAAGAGTTTGGATTTGATCTGAAGAAGAAAATCAATTCATCTAATAAATAATTTAATTTTGTATGAGAGAACAAACCTTCAATGTGAGTGAGGTCATTATCTGCTTTCAATTTATCATCTTTAAACAGATTCTCAACATACTGTAACAAATGTTTAATTTTTTTATCATAATAAAAAGAAGCTGCCAATTTGTTAGTTGATTTTTTATTATTATACTTTGTTGTAAATTCATTATATTTTTCTAGAAAATAATTATAAAATACCCTTAAACCATAAATATTTAACCTACGTAAACATTGACCAACCATACCTAACAATTGTAAAGTAAAATAATGAGACCATTTTAAACCTTCAGGAATTGTAGGGTTTTTAATAATTTTTTGAGATTTTTCCATTGCCATAAAATGGTTGATTTTAGCTGGATCAGTAATATCATAAATACCTGCATCATTGGCTTTTTCTAAAACTGGTCTAATTGCATCTGATAGTAAATCAATTACTGTTAAAATTTGATCAGTTTGTTCACAATCCAATTTATCAATTATTTTAGATTTAATATATTTAGCAATATTTGGATCATTTTCAGTTCTTAGATCAATTTCGGTGATGTTTAAATTAGTTACTACATTTTGAACGGTTTCTAAATTTGAACCTGGGGTTGCAGTTAATGCAACCACTCTAAATGAACCATTGAATTTATGTATATATTTAATGACGTTTGTATAGGCATAATTACCAGTTGCCCTATGTGCTTCATCAATTATTAGACAGGAGATGAGTTCTGGATTTAAAATACCTGATTTTAAATCGTTTTCAACAACTTGAGGAGTTGTAAAGAAGATTCTTTTAGAATTCCAAATTAGTTTTCTATTTTTTTTCAATTTATCTAGTAAAATGTCGATATAATCCATTGAAATACCAGTAATTTCAATGAATGCTTTGATCTGTTGTGCAACTAACGGTTTTGTTGGTGCCATGAATATGATTTTCATTTCTTCCGTTGTCCAATTGAAAAAATTTAACATGACCGTAGATGCAATGAAAGTTTTACCTAAACCGGTAGGTATGGCACAAAGGATATTTTTGAATAATGCCTTTTGAACGATTTCCAATTGATAATCTCTAACGGGGAAATTAGTTGGGTAAATGATGGTGTTTAGATTATCATAGTTGAGGTATTTTTTGATTGTGATTGGAGCTTTGTATTCATGGATTGGATGCGGAATTTCTCTATATTTTATAACGGGGTTAGCAGATTGCGGGCTGGGGTTGGGGCTGGGGCTGGGGCTCGGTCTATTGATGTTGTTGTTGGCATTGCTGTCTAGAACCTCATTGATGTGATCATCAAAGGAACCATCAGAGAAGAAGTCTTCCGAGTCCAAAGAAACGGACATTTTTGGTGGAAAAACGGCAAAAGGACAGAAGGAAAAGTCCAGGGGGTGGATTTTAAACAAAGGTTTCAATTTTGTCGAGGAATGGAAAAGGTGATGACTTTCTTTTTGAGAGCATGGCACTTTTTAAGGGGTTTGCAGGAGGTCTGGCACAGTTTCTTTTCCCACTGGGGGTCTTCGTACGTACATACACACACACACAACAACTACAGAATGTCTGCTGCCATTTCGACAGGAAGAGGGGGCGCAGGAAACATGATATCCTCGTCGCATTCACACTGTAACCACGGAGGAGACATGATAATGGACCCGGAGGATGCAGCCAATGAAGTCATCATGACACAGGAAGAATTCAACAGATACAACAACAACAGCCTGGACAAATACAACGAGAGGGAGAAAGAGAAGGCTATGGATGACGGGGCATATTATCACGATAAAGACGGTAAGATACTTGCAAGTGTCGGTAGAGGAGGTATGGGGAATATTGGCAAATTTGATAAAAAGCCCAGTGCATTGGTGGATAGTGAGAACCAGGAGATTGAATTGAGTCCAGTGTTTACTACGGGGCGTGGAGGAGCAGGTAATATCTACAGGACCAAGTCAGGAACCAAAACCAAGATTCCAATTGAAGTTGAATTGACCGACCAGCTATCGCCATTGCATTCGAACAAATCGGGCAGATCATGTAGATCATGTAGATCATCGAGGTCAATCAATGGCAATATCAATAACAAGGGTAAGGGTAAGGGTAATGGGATTATGGATAAGATTCGAAAATTATTCAAATGATAGGTTTTTATGTTTATGTTTATGTTTAAGTTTTTTTTTGTAATGTATTGATTGAAAGAATATATAAATATAAGGAAGTAAAGAAAAATACTAATAATCATTATAATAAATAAGTAATAATAAATAAACAAGCTTTAGAACGAAAGATGGAGTCGTGTGTCTAGTGTTGGTGGTCCCATGGATGTTCTATACCGACCCAGTGTTTCCAGTCGTGTTTAGCTCTGTAGAAGATCCAGAACCACATGGTTGCCCCCAGAACGGTGGCGGAGTATCTGTAGAATGGTCCTGCCTTTGGAACAGGAGCACCGGAGTGACGGGTGTATGTGCTGGAGTGGTGGGACATTGGTTATATCAAAGGGGATGTTGGATGTGTATATTTCACCACCTTGTGTTCTATCATATTACATTACACTATGTGCTTTTTCTTTTCCTAGAAGGAAAGTGAGTGAGTGAGAGAATGCGAAGGAAAAGAGGGGGAAAACCAGAAAACAACAGACACATCCGTACACCGCTGAGCCACACACACCCGTGCACCAACTCAGCGGCCCCACCCCGGGGTCGAACCCACGACCGCAAAACGCCCCGTCGCAAGAATTCCCTTAAATCGCCCAATCCTCCACCCCGACCCCGAAATAAGACAATCCCAAAACCTTCCTCTCGCGCCACCGTCGTCCGTTCGACTCCCGCCCGCCGTCCCTCCGTCTCTCCCAAATCCCAAATTCCTCAAATTTCCCAAACTCCAAATCCATCCCTTGGCACTTTTTGTTACTTGCCTTCCACCACCTTTCCCGTACTTACCTGCTTTGTTTCTAGGTTCATCTCCTTTCCTCTCCTTCTTCCACCTTCTTCTGCAGCTAATAGCTAATCCATCCACCATGACCACCGGCCTCTTTCCGGACTCCCCCGCCATCAGCCTCTCCACGTCCCCCGGCTCCTCTTCCACTGCTCCCACCTCCACTCCTCTCTCGGCAGCCTCTCTTGGAATCAGAACAAGACACAGGTCCGGCACCTTACCTTCCTCCCTGGTCAATCTCCAGGCCCAACAACTCCCATCCATGGCTCCCTGGGATGACCAGTTTCAAACCATCAACAATCTCAACACTAATTTAAACAACAACAACAATCTGATAAATAATAACCCGAACAATAATATTAACACCGTCCATCATAATCATAATATGCAATCATTCCAAAACATCCAACTCCAACCTCCAGCTCCAGCTCCAGGTCCGGGTCCAGCTCAACAACAACGTCTAAGATCCTATTCAAATTCACACCTACTACCACCGGAATCCATCTCCATCTCCCAATCGCCTTCCCTTACTCCCTTCCCGACCATCGACGAAGATTACTTACAACCGCCTTCTTGCAATCGTCCAAGGTCTCAAACTTTCGCAGCTGCTCCATCTTCCTCAAATAACACCCCCATGAACAACACTAGTTTAAATTCTTTACAAATGGCACTTCAAAATCAGTACCAATCCCGACAATTTCAACAACCGCTACCCCAAATGACTAGAGCCTCCTCGTTTTCGGTAATTTCCTCATCTTCTCAACCGTCTCAGCCTTCCCAACAACAACCTTTCATCACCCCTATTTTACAAGATAACATACCAGAAAATTCAATTTCAATAACCTCATCTCACTCGAATCCTTTATTAGGAGCATCAAACACCTTATTATTCATCAACATACCAAATGATCCCAAAATTACAAATTCCAACAATTTTTATAAGATTTTAAAACCTTTTGGTCAAATCCTATCAATCAAATCCATTGTAACTAATGATTCCAATGATTTGGTCATAGTTGTTGAATTCATGGATCTAGAATCTTCAATTAATTGTAAAGCAACTTTAGATAATTATGAACTTTATCCAGGCTTAAAATGTTCCATATTATTTGCCAAAATTTTGGATTTCCATAAAAATAACAACAACAACTGTATCACCAACAATATCATGAACAATCTCACCACCGCTACCACCACCACCACCACTACCAATAACACCACTTCTTATCCAAGAAATCATTCAAAGTCCATCTCTAACATTGACGATTCATTACCTCCATTTAAAATAACTACACTAGAGGAAAGATTAAATTCTTTTAATAAAATTAAAACTTATTTATTATCCAATGACAATAATCTTGACATTAATTTGAAAAGTCTAGACAAGTTACTATCAAATGCTTTGAAATATAGTGCTATAAAATCAAATAATCTGGGTCCATTACCTCCATCGTTAATTAATAAAAAATTCGATAATCCTTCACTAAGAGAAATTAGAAAACAACTAGATTCAAATTCTTTAACAAGTTTACAAATCGATGAATTATCTTTGTCAATGAATTTAGAATTACCTGAATTAGCATCCGATTATTTAGGTAATACAATAGTTCAAAAATTCTTAGAATCTTCTTCTCCAATTATTAAACATAATATCATCTTACAAATAATACCTTATTTATCTCAAATGTCAACTCATAAAAATGGTACTTGGGTTGCACAAAAATTAATCAATTTAATTACTTATAAAAATGAAATGAAATTAGTTAATGAATCTTTAAAACCTTTTACAACTCAATTATTTAATGATACTTATGCAAATTATGTCATTCATGGAATTTTGAAATTTGATTATCCTTATTATAATTTTATATTTGAAAGTTTATTATCTTCATTTTTAAATATTTCCTTTAATAGATTTGGTTCAAGAGCTGCAAGAACTTGTCTTGAATCAATCGATTTAAATAATAATTCTAAACCTTTAATTGTTTTAATCATAATTGCAATTTTAAATTGGTGTTGGGAATTAATGTCTGATGTTAATGGTTCTTTATTAATTGCTTGGTTTTTAGATACTTGTCAATTATTTAATAATAAACATTACATTTTATCATATATTTTAACTAATGAAGATGAATTTAATGGAATCAATGATCTAAAGGAAGATGAAAGGGAAGAGGTTATTAATGAAGCTGACACTGAAGAATCTAAAAATGCAAAATTTATCAAACTATGTACTCTAAAATTAGGTACTTTAAGTATTTTAAAATTACTTAATTACAGAAATGATTTATTATCAAGAGATTTGGTTTTGAAAAAAATATTTGGTGATGATTTATTTGATAATGAAATTAACATAATTGAAAGTAAAAATCAATTAACAAATGATGAAAAAAATTTAAGATCCATTTTATTAGATTCAACAACTTCAACTACTTCTTCACAAGGTGCTAATTTTATTCATAAAATTTTATCCATTCCTACTTTAGATTTAACTTTGAAGAAGAAAATCATTCATAAAATTAAACTAGTTTTAACTGATATAATTTCTCAATTTGGTCCTTCAATTTCTAACAATTCATTACGTAGATTATCTGAAGAATGTGGTATTAGGGTATTCATTAATAACAATCACAATAGAACCATAAGTAATAGTGGTAATGCATTATCTAATTTATCAAATTGGATTTCAAGATCAAGAAGTAATTCTGCAAATACCATAAATGGATGTAGTAATGGTAGTATCACTGGTGAAAAAACACCACCGATTTTCCAACAACAACAACAACCACCACCACCACAATCCCAAGGTAGCATTGATTATGATCTTTTATTACGTCAACAGCTTGAAGAATTGTCCATTAATAATAGTGGTTTAAATCTTAATAGTATGAATTATAACATGAATGGTATGAACGGTATGAATATGAATGGCATGAACAGTATGAATGGTATGAATGGTATGAACAATATGAACAGTATGAATGGTATGAACACTTTTAATAATAACATGATGAACAATTTAAACTACAATGGTTTCAATGGAATGAATGGCATGCATATGAACAATTTGAATATGAACACTATGAATAACATGAATAGCAACAATAGCAATAACAATAACAATAACAATAACAATAACAATAACAATAACAATAACAATAACAATAACGATTTGGATACCACCAATTTAAACGGTTTAAATAATTTTATGAATCTGAATAACATGAATATGAATATGAATAATTTGAATTTGAATAATTTGAATATGAATGGCTTAAATAATAATAACGGTGGCAATGTAGGCAGCAATTTGAATGGAATGAATGGTTTGTAAAACAACACAGACACCTTTAACAATGATGATGACGATGAGAAAAAACAGAAACAGAAACGGAAATAGATATAACACTAACACTAACAAGAACAAAACAATGTATAACTAACTATGATTTTTAATGATTTATGTAAATAGATAAAAGATAATAAATAAAACGACTAGATTCTACTTATGCGCTACCTGGTTTCAGTACTTATACATATCACTCGGTGTACAATAGTTAATTCTAAATTTATACGTATGAGTAGTAGTAGTATATAAAAAAGAAAATAGAAGGAGATATTGGGAAATGTAAGAGAAAGGAGGAAGGAAAAAAGACAAGCTAAAAAGGTATAAAAAAAAGAGCTAAAATATAATGGAGAATTAGAATCATCATGGTGTATCATTAAGCCAACAATCAGCAAAATCAATACTTAATTCTGGCGACTGAACTTTAAAAATTTTATTAATTCTTTCACGTACTTCATCAGAATACGTGTAAACACCGGTAAAACTATTGGTTTTCTTGTTGGCAATATAATTGAAAAATATTTCAATTTCTAACACAAAGAAAAAGTCAACAACGGTTTTCATAAATCCAAAATGATCAATTGAAAAATTGGCAATATCCGTAAACATTTTCCAAATATGTTTAGCTTCTGGAGCTCTGTTTATATGTTTCAAAACAAAATTGGTTAAATAATCTGACATTTTCCCAATTTCTGTTGGTAAACAACATGCTGGTGGTTTAATGATTTTTGGTGAAACAAGAAATCCACTATATTCTCTATCAAGCTTTGAATTTTGATAATCAATTGAATCCCATTGAAATAGTTCTTCTGCCTCTAAACCAATTCTAAGATTACAATACGTATCCATATAATCTTTAGAAATTCTCGATAATTGGTTTACTAAAACCCAATGTTTAGGACTAACATGCGCAATCGAATAATTACCATAACTACCAAATTTGCATACCAACATATATAATTCGAAAATACCTGGTTCATTGTTTTCAATAAAAAAATTACCATCAAAATCTTCTATAAATTCAGTTTTCATTGCTTCATCTTCAAAAGTAATGTTTTTTATAAAGCCAATTTCCATAAGTTTACCATTTGACCTGTAAAGACTTGAAGGATTAGGAAATAATTGACTAATCTTATTAATATCGTACTTAATTTGTTTTTCGTCTGTAATCCATAAAGCATGGTACAAATAATCAATAGCGGAATAAAATGTAGATTCAGGATAAAAACCATTAAGAATTTGTTCTAAAATTGATGCAAAAGCGGAATTAACATTTGTAGGAATAACAGAAGTATTAGCTTTGGCTTTAGAATTTGAATTTGAATTATCATCAGTTGGAACAGTTGCTGTTGATTGACACTCAATGATAGCATAAGTATTAGCTGTGTGATTATTGAAATTATCAACAACTTGTGCAGTATTAGTACCAAGTTCAGCATTACCAGCATTTAAATTGAGGGGAGAAGTAGGCGAATGGTCAGAACTATAATAGCTGATAATATCAGCAACAGAATCATAGTCATCATTTTCAGCATTGTCGTCACTTTCATTGATATTGACTTCCAAAATTGGACTGAAAGCAGACACAATAGCATTAGAATTATTAACAAATTTTTGACTGATAGCAGTCCTGTTACCGTTAGCTTGGCCAATAATTGCGATGGAATCAATATTAGAGCAAGTAACAAAATTATCAACATTAACATCACTGTCGGCAACATTATCATTAGGACCATTGGTATCATTATTAGGGATAACCTTATCAGAATCATTTAAGAATGGAGTATCAGAAAAAGGGGAAACAGAATTACCATTATCAAAAATTGGTGATTCATTGTTTGAGCTAACTGGACTATTATTATCAGAGTTGATAATTGCATTTGTTGCTAAAACCAATTCACCATTAACGTCAATTTCTGCAAAAGCTGAATTTTTATTTGATTTTGTTTCCTGCACTAAGTTACCTAACAATAAAATGACATTAAGAACTGTATCTTCATCATTAAAACAATCAACAGTTGAGTCAGCATCCAATATTCTAAACATATAGTTATCATAAAGATAATGATCATAAAACAATCTTTTATATGACTTAACTATGAACATTCTCAACTCCTGATCACAAGGTAATTTCCAGGCTAATCTAGTAATTTTCCCATCATTGGTAATTTTGACAAAATTATTAACAGAAATATTCCAACCAAAAATTCTAAAGGCAAATTCGTAAAATGTCCATGAATGATAGTTGCTGCTTTTAGAGATATTATTCTCATGAACCCAATTGGTAGTTACATATAATGGATTAGTAATAGAAACTTCATTATTTCTTCTTTCGACTATTTCTTTGATTTCATCAACAATTGTTGATTTAAATTGAACACCAAAAAAGGTAACAGCACCTTCATATTTTTCCCTTTCAGTTGAAGTTAATTTATTCTTGAAAATTTCAAAACAAGAATTATCATGGGGATGACTTGTTTTACCGATTTCATTTAACATATTCCTATAAACAATATATCTTTCTCTTAATTGACATTGATTTTCACCTGTACTATGATATTGTCCTGTTAAAAGGACAGAAACAAAATCTTTATAATCTGCATTACCATTCATTAAATATAAATGAAATTCATCCGCATGTAAATATTCTAAACATTCATAATCATTCAAAGAAAACTTGAATTTTTTCATTAATTGAAAAATTTTACTTGTGTTATATTTATGATGTTTTAAAGTTTTACCTCTGTGGAACATTTTTTTAAAGCTTTTTGAAACATGTGTAGTTTTTGAATTAGAAAATTCAACTAAACCAGAAAAATCCCTTTCACATATAATAAATTCCAACTTATCCCCTGCGTTGTTAGCAAATAATGCACATACGCTATTATAGTTGGTAATAGAATACCTCCACATCAACTTAGGTTCGTGAAGATATTCTGTAATTTCTTCATCGGTTGGTTTGAAATTATTTGGTGTAACTGCAAAAAATTTAGACGAAATTGATTTAATTTTTAATGGATTAGAAAGCATAAATTTTAAAAGCAACCATTGATAAACCATGAAGCCTTGTCTTTGTAGTACCCAGATAACAAAATCATTAAGATCATTTTTATCGAATGCTTTAAAAGTTTCTTTATTAGCTTTAGCTTCTAATAAATGACTAGTCGTAAATAAGGTAAATGTTGTACGATCAACATTTTTAAAAACGATGTCGTTTGAAACTGGACCAATATTGAAGTCCATTAACATATTAGAAGTGATTTAAAATCAGTATCTAACTGTGTGTTATTGCAGTTCAATAGTTGGATAAAAGAAAGAGTACAAAGTGATATAAGCAAAGCAGTATCAAGGATAACAGTGATAACAAATAATAAGAACAAGGAAGGAACGGATAGGGGATAAATACCAAACAGTTTTAAAATGGGATTCCAAATTCCCATTAAATTGCCTAAAAGAGAAGGTCCCATTAGAAATTCATCACATGAATACAACAAATTTAATTGTCATAAAAAAAAAAAGGTAGCTAGCTATGCGCTTTTGGTTGAGCCTGCAGATATTGGAAACTAGATTGACTGAAATATGCTGGTTTCAATTGATTGATATACAAGTTACAGTGGATGCCATGCATCTCAAAGATACAACATCTTCAAATATGCAATGTCAAAATATTTGCAGAATGTCAAAACTGAGACATTTACGGAGTTAATATAATTAAGAATCACTGATCAATAATGCAAGGAATGGCGTTTATTTAACTGGGAAAAAAAAACATGTAAAAACAGTAGTATTTAATATTTATGCAGTATGTATCACAATCACAGGGTGTTCTGTAAATGAATAAAACAGAAGATTTGGGGATATTATAGAAGAAAGTAGTTGTAATAATTGCCACTGGAAGCAGAAAATAGGAAAACCACCCTCACAATAGGAAAAATATAATAAGTTACTATAATATTTGTTGCTATAAAGAGAGTACACAAGATTTTTAAAAACTATTAGCAACTAATAATTGGGTTGTTCTAAGTGCTTCAAATTTAACATTAGCATTAGGAGAATTCATCAAAGTCATAATTTTTGTCTTTATACCTGAGCTTGAAATGACTTTAATGATTTCAGGAGAAATTTTAATTAACATTGATAAATCATAACAAATAATTGATTGGTTTAAATATAATTGATCATTTGAAATTGTATCATCATTTAATAATTTAATCATTATTTTAACTAATTTCCAATTATTCTCTTTAAATTTATCAATATTATCAAACCAAAATTCTTGATTTTTATGACATGGAGACCAAATTAAACGTTTTGTTGAAATTTCATTTTCATATTCATCAAAAGTAGTTAATGATTTAATTGAATCATTTAAAATTTCATATAAATTATTTAGATCTTCCTTTAAATCATCATCTGACCATTTTCTATCAATTAAATTTTTAACTATATTTAAACCGTTTGATAAAAGATATTTTTTAATAATTAACAATTTAACCGTTTCAGAACTTGAAGAGTTATTTAAAATATTAATTAAGATTGAAATTGACAGTCTAACTATTTTTTCCTTAACTGCATCATTGGAGTAATTGAATAAAGTTGGTATAATTTCCGAAAATTTAGAATCGTTAATAAGTAAGTTTGTAATTTTTGGATCAAAAGTTAAAGTCCATAATGAGTAAATTGTAAGATATTTCATTTGTAATTCAATTGATTTATTTAATAAGATATTGTTAATTGAAATTAAGTTTGCATTTGAATTGTGTGCATTATCTTTGATGTACAATTTTTTAAAGTTTTTGATTGATAATAATTCTTTTAAAAATTGTAATCCAATGAATTGGAATTTTAAATTATTTGAAAAAATTAATTTGTTGTTAACGAAGTCAAAAGCCAATTCAACCTTTTCATTATCATAATAATCGGTGGTTGTTGATAAAATGGTTATTATATAACAAGATAAAATTGAAATTATAATGTTATCATCATTATTTAAATTATTATTATCATTTAACAATTGAATGAATGGTTTATAGATTGATTCTTTATCATTGTTATAATAATTTAAAATTTGATAAGTCAGGGTTTTAGTAAAATCGGTGGTTTTAATATATCCTAAACCATCATAAAGTAAAGTTAAGATAATTTTAACCAAGTCATTATTGTTGTGCTGTTCGGAAGTGCTGCTGCTGTTGTTGTTGATGTTATTATTTAAGTTCAATTCAATGGTTGATAATAAAACCTTAGCATAAATGTCGGTATGTAAAGAAATAGCATTACCTCTATTCTTTGGATCTTCTTGATCGTTTATGTTAGTCAAAGTTTTCAAAGTTTCAGAGTTATTTTCATTCAAACAGTTGGTTCTAACAAATGAAGTCCAAGAAACAGGTCTTGTCCTGATATTATTTAAAATTGAAGTGATATAATCACCTTCAAGACGAAACGGAGTCATTGCAATGTCCATGATGAATTGAATACAATCGGGCTAAGCTTTAGGCTGCAAAAAGAAGGGGGGGTAAGGGGGAGTAAATACCGTATATCACAATATTAATCAATGTACAATCTTTACAATCGATAAAAAGCAGCCATGTTGAAAATCTAGCCGGGTAATTTTCAGTTTTCAGTTTGATTTTTTAATTTTTCATATTTTTCACAGTTGTTTATTCAAAGTACAGAATACACAAAAGGTGTTGACTTGGACAAGACAATTACTTGCTGGGAATGGGATATGTAGCCCTTTATGTTGTTGGATGCTATCAGTCTGCAAAGAATGGACTCTGCTTGTGGCGGTGGCAACGAAAGACCCGTCGAAAAGACCGAGATGGGGACGATATGTGGTTTAGCGGAGTTAGTGATAGACTTGAAGACGTTGTAGGTGGTGGCCAGGATTGTAAAGAAGATCTTCATGTGCAGCTGGACGTAGATGCCGTATACACGGAAATGGAGCAAGAGCGGCTTGTAGTGTAGTAGTAAAGCATTGTAGTTTTGGGCATCCAATCGTTTAATAGAATTGAATAAGGGCTGCAGAAGTAAAAGTGGCTTGTGGATTTTCTTCTGGAAGAACATGTCTCTGGGTAGTTTGTTCTTGATAAGATAGTTCAATGGGAGCAGGTAGAACAAGATTTTGGTGTTCATGGATTTAGAATGTTTGCAATCGTAGGCTGATTGGAAGTATTGTAGAGATTTGGAATAGTTGGATTGGATTAACAAGGACAGTCCCACAAAATAATCGAATACAGATTTGGTCGGTAGGATGGGCACAACTTCAATTTTGGTGTTTCTGTTAAAGGCATCATTTAAAATGGTGTTCAATAGAACCTTGTACAAGTTGATAACGGCATTTAACTTGTTATATCTGAAATAAATGGAAAATAAATGTGATGCAAAAATATGGACTGCAGAAATATTAATTTGATTGTCAGATTTATTAGATATTAGGATTTTAAATGGTCTCTGTATTGCATTTGTGAATAAATCAACGATTTGGGATTCTCCGTCGTTATAATTGGTAATAACATTCTTTCTTAAGTCGTTAACGATAATTATAATTGGGGTTAAGAAAAATGAAGGATTTTCAATTAATTTCTTAGACAATAAGTTGACGATTTCAATTTCAGATTTAATTTGATTTTCAATATTAACACATTTGAGCGAAACCACTAGTTCAATGCATGCTATAAAGATCTGTTGATAATAGTCATCATTATTACCATTCGCAGTTGATTCCGATATACTTTTATTAACTAAATAAAAATCAATCTTATTATTATCAACTTGAAAATCTTGTAAATCTTGCAAATTGATTATTCGTAATAGAAAAAGCGCCATTCCCATAGTATCCTGTTTGGATAGGACATTGGAATAGTCCTGAAGCAATTCTTGCCACTGCATTGGACGAGTGGTGTATTCTGATGGAAAATTGATACACAGTATCTTCTTCTTCTTCTTGAATATTATTTATGTAAAGTAAAAGAACACCCACCTGTTACGACGATCGACGCGCCCAAGAAAACTTGATTTCTATTTTTTCGTTGTTGAAATGAAGTGAAATGAAATTTTTTCATTTTATAGGAGGAGATTGTTTTAATCTTAGATCAAACTGAAAAGTACAGGTATAGATACATTCCCTATTGCAGCCATGTCGTTAGTTAACATTTGCAGATCCAACAATGATCCTTTCTACCGTTATAAGATGCCTTTGATCCAGGCGAAATCAGAAGGTAGTGGTAACGGTATTAAAACCAATATTCTTAATTTAAATGATGTTGCAACCGCATTAGCAAGACCAACTACTTATGTTTTGAAATACTTTGGTTTTGAATTAGGTGCGCAAACTTCAATTGACAACAAAAATGAAAGATATTTAATTAATGGTGTTCACGATTTAAAACAATTACAAGATTGTTTAGATGGATTTATTGAAAAATTTGTTCTTTGTTTACAATGTAAGAATCCAGAAACCGTTTTAGAAGTTATACCTGGTGATAATTTACAAAGAGATTGTAAAGCATGTGGTAAAATTACCAAGGTTAATCCAAGTTATAAATTGTGTTCATATATTTTAAAAAACCCTCCAAAATCGGAATCAAAGAAACAAAAAAAATCATCTGCTAATACTGCATCTGCAAACGTTGTCGGTGGTGGTAAATCCATTTCCGATATTGCCAATAAACAAAAGGGTACAAATAACACATCTGATGACATAAAAGTTGAAAAAGTCATTGTTAAAGATGAAGATTGGTCAGTTGATATGAGTGAAGAAGCCGTTAAGAAGAGAGCCGAAGAATTAGAAAAATTAAACATAGGTGAGGCAAGAATCAAGTATGATGAATTTGGTAAATGGTTATTGAACGAAGCACAAGATGAAGAACCAAGTGATATTGAAATTTATAAAAAAATCTTATCGTTAAATATTAACAATGACAGACAGACAGTTGAAGTTTTAGCACAAGTCTTATTTGATGAAGATATCGTTGATGAAATAGAAGAACATAAGGGTTTATTGTTAAAGTTAGTTACTGATGAAAAACTTGAAAAATCTTTACTTGGAGGTATAGAAAGAATGATTGGCACACAAAACCTTGAACTTGTCAGCCAAGTTCCAAAGATCTTAATGACTTTGTATGATAATGACTTAGTTTCGGAAGATGTGATTAGAGACTGGGGTACACATGTTTCCAAGAAATACGTGGACAAGGAAACTTCCCGTAACATCAGAAAGGCAGCAAGACCATTCTTGAAATGGCTGGACGAAGCGGACGAAGACAGTGACGAAGAAGACAGCGACGAAGAATAAATAGCTACAGACGACAATGTGTAATGTATAGTTCCCAAGATAATGTATGTGGTTCTCTGTCTAAAGCCCTTTTGTCAGTTAGCGACATGAATTCGTTTTGGGCATTAGTTGCCTAATCGGGCAAAACCGGACCGCCGCTGGACACAGGCACGTACCAGACTTGGTGGTCTGTGGTTGGGTCCCAGCTGGCCGTGCTGGGTGGTGTCTGCAACAATGTCTTCCTAATATATGTTGCTTTGCCAGATCCCCGACGACGTTCCGTGGGCGGTGGGGGCGATTTCTGCAGACGCTGCCCACGAAATCGGATTTGGCGACCAGCGGAGTATCGCTTGCTGGTTTTGGCCGTAAGCGGCAATTGCCGACCTGTCTGAGAGATTAAAACGCAATTTTTCACTTGGTGTTGGTTTGCCAAAGAGTCATCTTTTGCTGGCCCCTTTTCTGTTATCTCTTTCAAAACAGCAAAAGTACAACTGGCGGAAAAAGTTGCTTCCCAAACAACAGCTTTTTTTTTTTCTTCTTCTTAGGTCGTATCAAAACCGTTTCTTTTTGTTATTTGTTTAGTTGAAAGCCGCATGATAACCGTTGAATTTATCATCAAAAAACTACTCACATTATCACTACGCATAAAGATATATGTATAAAGATACATAGACCAATTACATAGACCAATTATATTATACGCCAAGGAGGACATCAATCGATATTGCAACATAAAATGTCACCACTAGATTTAGATCACGATTCATCAAGTTTCCAATCAATTGAATCATCATCATCATCTGAGGGTTTCCCAGCAACTTTAGAAGTTCTAGATGGAGAAGGAGTAAGAAGATATTCTACGGCTAATATTAATCACACGAATAATATCCTTACGAGAACTTCTACCATCATTTCAAACATCAGAGAGGATAATAGATTTGCAAAGACTCAAGTGGAACCAAATCCTTCGTTTGATCCCCATGATTTAACCAAAATTGGTACCGCAGCTGAACCTGATCGTGTTTTATCAAATATTGCATCGCTTGACCAACAACAACAACACCAACATGATATTGAACATAATGCTGTAACGAATAAACCAGAAGATATAATACTAGAAGACACAGGAGAATTTAATAGATTTGATATTGAAAATAAACCACCTGATAAAGGTTTTTGGGCATGGACTGCAGCTGTTTGTGTTATGTGTATTAACACTTTCAGTTGGGGTTTAAACGCATGTTTTGGTGTTTATTTAAATTATTACATAACAGTGGAATATTTTCCTGGTGCAACAATGGAACAATATGTTATGATTGGTGGTTTGGGCTTAGGTTTATCATTTATGGTGTGCTCAATAACAACTGCATTGATTCGTCGAGTTTATTATAAAATCATCATGGCCATTGGTACAGCTCTTATGTTTATGTCCTATTTCCTAGCATCAATCTCCAAAACAATCACACAATTAATTATGTTTCAAGGTTTCCTTGTCTCCATTGGTTGGGCATTAACAGCCGGTGCATCATTTGTCATTTTACCAACATGGTTTTTGAAAAAGAGATCAATTGCTCAAGGTATTGCGACTGCAGGTGGTGGTTTAGGTGGTTTGATCTTTGCAAGACCCATTGATGAAATTATCAAAACTTATATGAAAAAACCGGAATATATTGATAACCCACATGAAGGTTTCAGACAAGGTATGCAATGGGCATTACGAATGGAAGCTTTGGTTTGTGGTTTTATGCTTACAATTTCCATCATTTTAATTAGAACATATAGACCATTAAAAGATAACAGTGGATCAAACAAGCCATTTATTATAGAAATGTTTTCATTTTTAACCAGATTCGATTTATTAAAGCAAGTTCCAATGCTTTGTTTGATTGCATGGAATCTTGTTTATGGTTTAGCATACACAATTTTATTATTTTCATTATCTTCATATGCAACATCGATTGGTTTAACTTATAAACAGGGTTCAAATGTTACAACCGTTCAAAGTTTGGCTCAAACTGTAGGTAGACCATCTTTAGGTATAATTTCAGATAAAATTGGTAGAGTCAATACAACCATTATAGTAACGTTTATAGTTTCAATATTGGCATTTTTATTTTGGATTTTCGTTACAACCTATAGTCAACTTTTAGCATTTGCATTTTTAATTGGATTTTTATTAGGTGTTAATTGGGTTAATTTTGGTCCGATGACTGCAGATTTCGTTGGTGGAGGTGGTGTTGATATGAATCATGCTATCTCAATTCAAATGTTTACTGGTAGTTTGCCATTATATGTTGCTGAATTGATTGGTTTGAAATTAAGGAGACCTGAAATGGCTAAACCTTTTCTATATTGTCAAATTTTGTGTGGTGCTTCAGCACTTGTAAGCGCCATAATTTTATTACCTTTTAGAGAGTGGAAAATTAAAAGAATTTTAACGGCTCGTAAAAAATTATTGGAGTTTAAAGTTTTAAAGATAAACAAAAATAAATTAAATGAAAAACATGGTCATAATGATGTTGAAACTGAAGAAGAAGAAAAGCAACATGATAATGATAATGAAAGTTCAACTGATGTTAATTCAATTCAGATAAACATGGATGAACTAAATGATGAAGTTGAAAGACTTGACAGGTTGCTAGAAAGTAATGCAGTCCACTATTTCATTAGAATGTTTTATCCAATCGCTGTTTAACACCCAAATTTAATTTCTCTTCTCAATTTACATAGAGATTTTTATACATCGTAGATTAATAATAGGTCATTATGTAAAATAATTTATAATTTTAATAACTAATATAATATAATAACTAATCCATATCCTCATCTACATCATCATCATCATCATCATCGATATTGTTATTGCCCCAAATCGCCATATTATTGACAATTGGTGGATAAATTTCGTTATTATTGTCATTATTAATATTATTAGCATTATTATTATTATTATTTGGCGCTCTGACCACTCTAATGGCTCCACCTGGTATATTTGCATGTTGTCTCCCTTCATTCATTACTCTACCTTCGTTTACCAAAACATGTCCAATTCTAGTACCATCCATATTATATCTAGGTCGAATACTAATATGATTACCTTCAATGGGACCAAATCTACCTGAATTAATCATTTCCATCAATCTAGGTATATGAGATATCTGTTCTGGTGAAAGTGATATCCCATTAGGATGGTCACGGGTAAGTCTATTAGCAAATTGTATTCTTTGTCTTTCCCTTTCTCTCAATCTTTCTCTTTCACGTTCCCTTTCAGCTTCTTGTGAAACTTGTTGTATTCTCTCTCTTTCCCTAAGCCTTACTCGTGCAGGTCTATCATGCATTAATTGAAAAAATCTTTGAACTCTAGTTGTTTGTGTTGGTTGAATTCCGCCAAAAATACATCTAGCAAAAAGTTCCATTGTTTCTCTAGTTATTGGAATGTTTTCGTAATCACTTATAAAATCCATTGCATTTAAAATAAAATGTTGAATCCTTTCCCTTGAATGAGGATCATCTAAATTATTATGATTTACAACTGTTGATGTATCAATTATTCCATTAACAATTTGTAAAATTTCAGTTGCTTCTCTATCTTGAACTTCAGTTGTTTGTATTAAATGATTCAAATAATTTCTTAAATTATTAACACCTTCACCACTAAAAACACAAAAGATAGATTTTTGATGTAAATTAAATTCAGAGGGCGGTTCCCTGCAAAATTTGGTTATATCTGGTCTTAAAAATTGTGAAATACCAGTTAACGAAATATGGGTTAATTTTGGACATGCTTTTAATAGCTTGTAAATAGGATAAATAGTTAAATTAACACAGTAACTTAAATGAACTCTTTCTAATGTATCTTCTGAATTTCTTGAATTTTCTGCTAGTGCTAAAATACCTTCATCAGTAATTTGTGAACATTTAACTAAACCTATTCTCCTTAGTTTTGGTAAATTTGCCAGTTCAATAATTGTTGCATTCGTCAATTGATTACAACAAGCTAAATCAATATACTGTAATCTATAACAACTTTTTATCAATTCTTTTGCACCTAAATCGGTTATATTACTACAGTGGCCTAAATGAACGTAATGTAAATTTTTACCTAAAGTTGCAATTGCTCTTAATGACGCATCAGTAATTAATGAGCACTTTGATAAAACAACATTTCTTAACTTTGGTGCTAATTGAATAAATTTAATGATCGCCTTATCAGTAATATTTGTACATTGAGTAAAATCTAAAATTCTTAATTTATCAAGTGATAATAATGAACCATTTGGTGATTCAAGACATTCATAAGTTATATTTTGATTTTTGGAAATTTTGAATTCTTTTAAGTACTCTAATTCTAAAAATATTTTATGTAGTGATTCATTTGTGACCTTATCACATCCATGAATATCTAATTCAACCAAATTTGGACAGTTTTCAACTAATAAATCAATTGCATCAGGTGTTATATTAGTGCAATCACTTAACTTAATTCTTTTCAATGAAGGACAATTTGTGATTAAAGATACGACAGCATCATAACTAATTTTGGAAGAACCTGGAGCATATAAACCTTGTAACCTCTTACAATTCTTTGCCAATTGATAATAAATATCATCCTCCAAATTAGTAACACCAGTTAAATCAATTGATTGCAAACGTGAACATCCTTCTAATAAGCTTGAAATGCTTTTAGAAGTTACTTTGGAACAGTTAACCAATGTAATTCTTTCTAAATTGGTTGAACCAACAAATAAATTCAGATAATCATCATTTATGTAATGTGGAATTAAAGATAAATTTAATCTTTTAATAAATTTTTTATAATCCCAAACAGTTTCAGTTGATTTCATTTTCATTGTACGTTCTATTGTAAAGACATTTGATTTGTTAATACCAGGTCTGAACCATATCATACTAATAATTAAATCTGCCCAATATTTACAAGTTAAGGCAATTGAAATCAAGTCTTTTTTATCATGAATATAAGAAAATACCAAACAAAGAGTTTCCGGAGGTAAAACAGAAATTGGGCCAGTTACTCTATTGGTATAATTATATTTTGGATAAGTTAAAGAATTGGTCCTTGCCCTCTTTCTTAAAATTTGGGATCTTGCATGTTGTTCATCATCAGTATCAGGATCATTTTCTAAAATTTCACCATTTTCATTAGTAGGAGTGGTGATGGTATTATTGTTATTCAGTAAACTATTAATGTGATTGCTTGCATTTGGATAGTTGGATAAAGAAGAAGACGAAGAGAGTGTACTTTTATCATCAATACTAGGATCGATATTACTATTATTATTAATACTATCAACAACGCCATGGGGGTTGTTAGTAATTCCTCCTTCGGAGTCTCCATCGCTGAGCTGATCGACATCCATCTCCTGCGTTCTGTTATGTGTCATTGGTTGCGCCAATTGCGGTAGCAGAACAGAAACCACAAAGGAAAGTGGGTGATGCAGTTGAAGAATGGAAGAACGATGTGTACTGTGCCTTCCTTGCCTTTTCAGGATTGATTGAGACTAAGATTTTCATTTTTTAATTTTTTTTTGGCTTTGCCCTCAAACCAAGTTTGTTTTCTATTTTCATTCAATTTTATTAACTTAAACAATTACAATGGTTACAATTGTTACACAGAATATTAATCTTTCTCCGGCAGTCTACGTAGAAAGGAGAGAGCCCTCTTTTGATCGGCCCTAAACTGTTGCATCATCTCCTCCGCTTTGTCCAAAACAAGCCCCACAGCTTGTTCTTGTTGGCACATAAGCCATTCACGAACTGTCATCTTTAATTGATCGCCAGGAATGGCAGAGACAAACTCTGTAAGCAATCCATCAAGATCCTCTCCTAGTAATTCATATGGTGAATCCAATACTTCTTTCACATATCCTGTTGCCTCATGGATATCTTTATAAAATTCCTTATATTTTCCGCTATCAATTGGAGTCCATAATAATTTGGTTTTGTTCGCATCTTCCTTTGGACTTGATTGTGCAATATGTTCATCCAATTGAGGAATACCATTGCCTTTTGTGAACTTCATATTTTCCAAATTCTTAAAATCTTCTGTATATGGTGTGCTTTGATTATTTAGGATATCACTACCAATTGTAAATCTATTTTCATCTAACATATTATTCTTTTCTAATTCCTTTTCTGCTGCTCTTTCCTTATTTCCATCCTCTTGCGTATCTTTTTTCTTTTTTTCATGGTCAGCATGTGATTTAAATCGTTCTTGATTCATTAACTTATCCAGTGTTTCATACGATGTTTTTAGATCTCCACTAGAACTTCTATTAACTGATGATGCTCTCGCATTTTTACGCATTAGTGTAGGCGATGGTTCATGTCTATCATTGTTAGTGTTATGATCACTATGTTGCTTATGCCCATCATATACATCGAGTTCAGTGTGTTCCTTATGTCCATTATTGACTTCAATATTCGGTTCAGAGTTCGGTAAAACGATATTATCAACTAAAATTTCGTCATCTGAAAATATTTTAGGTGTTGGATCAATTTGGGTTGCAATCTCAGATGTATCTTTTCTCATATTAATGGTTGAATTGATTAATTCGTTTACTTCATCAATTGACTTTTCAACTGGTTCAATACGTTCCAATGAGACATTTACTGGTTCTACAGCTGACTTTTCAAATAATTCTTTACTGATTGGATCAACATCTTCTTTTATTGATTTACTAGATACAGTATTTTCTTTGACATGAGTGTGGACTTGATCACGCTTGACTTCAACATCTTTTTCAGCATCAATTTCCATAGCATTTTCAATTTCATTTTTATTTTCAATATCATTTGAATATCTGACTTCCTCATCATTAGGTAAAGGAGAGGATGATTGAGGTTCATCTTCAATAAGATTATTATCATTTTGTTCGATTTTAATATTTCTTACCTTCGACTTAGATTTGGATTTAGATTTCGTTTTGCGTTTTTTAGATGGCACGCCTGACAATATATCTAAAGCATCATCGTTTTCATTTTGGTCTTCATCATCACTTTCATCCAAGCGTTTTCTTTTAGATCTGTTTGATTTCTTTTTCTTTGTTGATTTTTTAGTTGATTTTGCAACTCCATTATCTTGGTCATTGTCTACGTTGTTTTTTTCCGAATGTTCCTTTTTGATTTCAATATTTGTTGTCAATGCAGCTTTTAATGCTTCATTTTCGTTTTCCCTCTCAGAAGTATAATTTTGATCATCTTCTCTAGTTTTTACGGTTATTTCATTTGAAATTAATTTTTCAGGAATATTCCCATTTATTTTTTTATCATTTTCATCATAATAAGTATCTCGAATACTTGTATGGATAGTTTCATCGACGTTTTCCCTTATTTCATTTACCTTTTGTGAATTTTGTAATGCTTCGATTTGTGTTTTCAAAAATTGTATTTCGGATTCAAGTTGTTCCACTCGAGTAATTTCAACTCCTTTTGATTCAATAACTTTTGCTTCATCATTTGTTGGTGGTTCACAGGAGTCATTATTGACCCCTGCCATTTCTTTATCAACAACTTGAACAGATTCAATATTTGATTTCGAAATATTAGGCTCTTCATTTTGAGCATTGTTTTGAGTAACTGTTAATTCGGGAGCAACATTATCGATAAATTCAGAATTGTACACATTTTCAATAGGCTCAAAGTCAGGAATGTCATTTTGCATAGGTTCTAAATCAGGGATATCTTCAACGTTTTTATCTTTATCGTTTCCATTGATTTGATCCTTATTATCATTTTCAACTTTATCATTTTCTCCAGGTTCACCGGTTCCAACATCATTTTTTTCACGTGATTGTGGAATATTAGTAGTGTTTGCATTAAAATCATCATTTTCATAAATTGGTATGTCATAACCATTGTCACTATCATTATCACTATCATTGTTATTGTTATTATTATTATTATCACTATTATTATAATTATTCTCAACAACTTCAATAGATTCCTCTTCAACAATTGGATCAACATTTGACATCAATTTATCAATTTGTTCCTTTTCCCTCTCCCTGCGCTTTTTCCTGTTCGAATTGAAATACGATGCTCCTATTTCACCTTCGCTTTCTGCATCTAGTTCTGTAAAAAATTGACTCAAATCTGATGATTTGATACTGGGTATATCAACCATTTTGCTATTGTTGTTGTTGTTGTTTTCTGTATCTAATTGTCTTTTTGAATTTGATAAATATTCTTCAATCTCGTCTTGATCAATTATTTCAACAGGTAATGCGGTTGTCGTTGTTGTAATCGATAAAATGGAATGTTGATCTTCATCGTTCTCCTTGTCTTTCTCATTTTCCCTATCAGATAGATCAAACTTCATTTGATCATCCATAGGTGCATTAAATTCAGGTAATTCATCATTGTTGGAGTTATGTTCTATTGTTTGCATTTCATGATATGCAATTTCCTCGTCTTGAACTTTATTGTAATTGAAAATCCAGCATTCAGGATTTGCATTTTTATGTGCAGATAAAACATCATCGTCACGTTCCCACTGTTCCAAATTCAACCCACAATACATGCAGCTCACTCTATCATCACCTTTGTTCGGTTCTATATCATTTAATGGATCGTAATATAAACCTGAAGTAACCATCGTTTCAATATCGGGAAAGTCATATGACCAATGTGTAAAAGTTTGACGTCGTAAACTTATGCCAGCCTCAGATTCAACATCACCAAATACCTTATCGCTCTTCCAATCTGCAGTGTTACTATTGTTATTATTAGCATTGCTTGATAACCATTTATTTTTAAAATCCCAAATCAATGAGAATGGGCATGATGGATTTTCAGTTAAATGATACTTAACAATATCTGTTTTTTGTGGTATTGGATCACGTATGATTTGATTACAAGAGGAACAAGTGATTGAATATTTATGTTTTATTGATAATGGAGTATAATAAAAGCCAAATTGTGCTAATTGCTGTTTTGATTGTATTAGAATTTGACCGTTATTCTTATTATTGTTTGTATTATTGATACTTTTGGATTTTTTTTCATATCTTGTAGCCAGTTTATTAGAAGTTGAGGGATCTCTTTCATTTATCGAAGGTCTGAGTTCTAGAGGTATAAGATGTTCAGGTGCTGTTGGTAGATAAGCTATTGGTTCATCATTGAACATGAACTTTTTATTAAAGGTATCAAACCGTGTTTGGACTGAGCATGGTATTTCATCCACATGTTTTTCGTGTTTGTTTGACCTATATGATCTCTTTTGCTGGGATTTTTTCCTTCCTATGTTGGAGGCAGTCCGCTTACGTTCGGCCATAATACGTGGACTTGTTAAAATGTATATTCAGGTTCTACACAGCACTAGAGAAGAAAAAAAAGACAAAGATTTAACTATTGGAAAAAGAATGTAAACACTAAACCAAAAACAAACAAGTGCGATTTTCTCATTTTTACATGAAATACCAGAAACCGTTGTTGGCGAGTTGTGAAGGGTCTTTCTTGTGTTGTTTCCAGTCTCTGATCATGGGTAACTTTGTGTCAGAGCCTGTGTTGGTCCAGTGGTGAGTGTTGGTGACCAAATTAACGAACTCGGCGTTGGAAACAGCCTTGGAGGAACAGATGAAATCGTTATTGTTCATGAAAATACCCTTGTTGGACTCGGCTTCTGTTTTGATGGCAGGAATAGCAGTCCAATATGTTTGTGCATATGAATACACAAATTCAAGTGCCTTTTCCCAATGTTTATAAAAAGTCGTTTTGTCGGGAACGCTAGTGAACACTCTTGAAATAACAATTTTACCTGTAACATAGAATGGCTGAACAAACACAACAGTATGTGTGTTTGCAGCCTGATCCAGTTCGTTGTTAATTAGAATACCACACGTTTGGAAGTATTCTGGATTTTCAATTTCAGTTGACTGAATAGAGACATAATTTTGAAGTCTTTTAATTGATGCGGGGTATGTAGATTCTTCAATTGAACAGTTTTGGAAATGCTGGTCATTTAGTGGAGGGAACGAATGCGATGGTTCAAAGTAATACTTATCTAAATCATTTATTGTAAGCAATCTTTCATTCTTTTCCAGTTTAAAATCAAGATGATTTACTGAATTGACCCTGGTTGCATTAATTTCCAACCAATTAACATTTCTAGATGGCTCAAATCCAAACCTTTTGTAGAATTCACCAACAACACTGAATAATGACCAAAATGCATTATTTTCATCTCTAACAGATTGTGAAAGAATCGAATCAATATATTTTTGAGATTCGCCATTCTTTATGGATTCACAAATGTATAATGATGTGTCTGAATCAATTGTACCATTCTCGTAATAATTAACAATCCAGTGAAGTAATTTTGATGCCATTCCTTGACCTCTGTAGTCTCTATTGGTATAAACCATAGAAAGGAATAAATTAACAGTGTTTGGATACATACCTTTACGTGCAATGACTTCGACACTAGTAACAATATCGCCATTGTTCGCTTTTATAAAAAGGGTCTGTGAAATATGGTTTGGAGCAGTACAATAATCAATTTGCGCAGAAACATAATCATCCATCGAACTTGAACCACCAAACGAATTGAAATTACCTTGGTAAATCTTTCTCAGTTCAGCAATTTCTGTGTCTGCGTAAGGTTTCAAACTGTTTACTTCTGTGATTGTGTACATTTGCCGGTGCTAAGAAAATAGATTTACTTCCAAGAATTGATTAAAAATAGTATATGCTGCACCCTTTTATACTTACTAGAAAGAGATAAAGCATAACGAAACGTAAAGCAAAAGATTAGGTCGGCTCGCGCTTCACTTTCCTAAACGGGAAATTCCACTTTTTCACTTTTTTCAACATGAAATTATTGATTTCTGTTGTATTTTTGTTGGTTCTGTTGCATTTTTGCCACCGTTTTTCTTTTTCTTTACATCAGAACACAACACAATACCAACAGAGCAGCATCATGAGCATTCCACCGAAACCTGTAGTGACACCTGCTTCCAGCCTAGGTGCTTCCTCCGCACCAAGTCTACCAAATTTACCAAACGTCCCAAATCTTCCTGCAATTCCAGTAATGAATAACAATAATTCATCAATTAATAATATTCGTTCTCCTGAAACTACAACTGCAAATAATAGTATGAGTCTGAATATGCCTATGGCGAACATACCGAACATGCCTAGCATGCCTGGTATGCCTAATATGACAATGAATATGCCAAACATACAGATGAATATACCCAATATAAACATTCCTAATATGCCAAACATGCCAAATATACCGATGAACATAGTAATACCGCCATTGAACATGCCAATGAACATGCCAAATATGGGAATGCCAAGTGTATCAATAAATCCAATTTCTCAAATCACCACCAATTCAAATTCCCCAGAAAATAATTTTGATCAATCAATTGTAATGAAACAAAATCGATTAATTCAACAGGTTAAAAATAAAGCAATGAAAAGAAACCATTTTGCATTTGAAAAATTTCTTAACAAGGAATTCAATTTTGGGTTGGATCCTGATAGACCAACTTGTGAGTATTGGATTGCAACGAATGGTTCAAATTGTCCATTAAGTGATGAATGTCCCTTAAAGCATCCATCAAAAGGTTTCAAAAATAAAATTGTTTGTAAATATTGGTTACGTGGTTTATGTAAAATGGGTGATAACTGTGATTTTTTGCATGAATATAATTTATCTAGAATGCCAGAATGTGCATATTATGCAGCAAATGGGGTTTGTTCCCAAAGTCCCGAATGTGTTTACTTGCATGTTGACCCACAGAGTAAAATCCCTGAATGTTGGAATTATACAAATATGGGATTTTGTCCTGATGGTCCAAACTGTTCAAAGAGGCACATTAGAAGAGTTATTTGTGATCGTTATCTTACTGGATTTTGTCCAAAAGGTAAAGATTGTGAAAATCAACATCCGCAATTTAAATTAGGTTTATTACATGGACGTTTTAAGATAGTTAGTGATGAAGAAATTGTAGCTAAAAGGTTGAAGGTTAAAGCAGATTACGAAGCTAAATTGAAATTAGAAAATGATTTAAAGGCTGCAAGAGAAGGTGAAATTAATAAAAATAACCAAAATAATAATACTAATGATAATACTAATGATAATACAAATGATAATACAACTGAAAATAATGAGAAAACAATCAGTAATGTTCCGGATTCATTACCTGCACAACCTATAATTGTTTAACTTTAAATAGAAGAACATGTATATTTTTTTTTCTATGTATAAACACTTTTCTAAGCAACATAAATAAATTAAAAAGAATTGCAATTAAAAATCGTAATTATCATCATCTTGAGTTTGGAATCCCATTCCAAATAAAACAAAACTTGAATAAACTAAGAACCCACCACTTAAACTCAACAGGAAACTGCCACGAGGTATTATATTATTACGCCATAAAACAATTGGTAAAAACGTACCACTTGAAACTAACATACCGGTGATAAATTTCATAAAAGATCCAAAATTTGAACCTGGATAGTCATCATCTAAATCACCGTACCCTCCATACCCTCCATAATATGATGATGAGTTCATGACACAACTTGCAATTGCATTAGGAATTGGTGCAATCAAGAAAATTAGAATAACATACAGGGGATAATATGTATTAAAAAGTGCACACGATAAAACAATATTCAAAAATCCAATTGCCAACAACAATGAAAGAGAAAATAGTATAGTTAATGGTGATGTTTTTGTCATTCTTTTTGCTCGGTCAATTCAATTGTATGTGGAAGTTATTTGGAAGAGAAAAGTATCATTTTGTCACTTCAGAAAAAACATAATGATAAAAAAAAATCAATTAAATTCATGATGCGGCAGTCTCAGATTAGGTGAAGGAAGATAGATTGTATCAATATTTCTTTTGATTCTATGAAGATTTCATTAGCAATTCATTACATAGGTTTATAAACGATATATATATATTTAATTATTTCTTTCTTTCTTTCTTCAATTGAGTTTGATGATGCTTTCTTAAAGTCCTCATGTCAGGTGGAATTTCGATATTAAGAGATTTACGCAACTCATTAGCATCTTGATCCATAACTTTTTCCCAGTAGACATTGATTAAATTCTTTTTACAATGAGCAGCAGCACTTAATGCCCATGGATAATAAATTTTAAATAATCTTTCTCTTTCAGATGCCTTTTTAACATTCCATGGAGCAAACACCGCACCCAACCCACCAAACGGAATGCCGATGTTTAAATATTCAAAAAACTTGAGTGCAATTTCACCTTCACGGAATACAGGAAATCCTAGCAACGCATGGTAGAAATCATGACATTGACGGTATCTTTGGAAAACAAATGCTAATTCTTCATCATCAATAAATTTAACGTCAACTCGTGTATCAGGTGAACAATGCTCTCTAATTAACCAATCATAATAGCATTTACCAAATGAATTTTCAGGGTATGATTTTAATTTTTCTAAGTTAAGATAATCTGATGTAATATATGGTCTATCTTTTAAAATTTGTCTTCCAACTGGATCATTTAACATATCATTTCTTAAATTTGTTAAAAATGTGTGAGTTGCTGTAGACTCCCCTAACGCCACAATAAACTCATTTCTTTCTGGATGTAGAAATGCACCAATTGATGAGCCAAGGAATAATAATGCCTTTTCATAATTATATAATGGTATATGATTTGGATATAATTTTGGCGGTCTTTTAAATTCTCTTTTACGTTTACTTATAGTCATATTTTCAATTTCGATTTCATTCTTGGATTTAATTTTGTGTACTTCATTTCTCTCCATTTTATCGGCAAGTGCAATTGATGTTCCAACTGCACCATATGCAACTGATGCTAAAGACATCAATGCACTGACTATAAATGTACGCTGCTGTGTCCTTTGAAGTTGGTTTTTCAATATTGGCGTTTTTCTCAAAGCTAACATAGTAAGTATATATTTCAATGGGTTGTTTGATTCTGTATCCTAACAAAAAATGAATCAAAGCCATCAATTGTTAACTAAGTTTCATCATTAATGGTGAGACTTCTTTCAAACTACACACAAATCCAGAAAAATAAGAAAAAGAAAAAAAAAACTGCAAAAATAAATGTTAATCAAATGATCGAACCCAGGATCGAACTGGGGACGTTATGCGTGTTAAGCATATGCCATAACCAACTAGACCATCCGACCATTTGTTGAAGTAAAAAGGCCATTTGTTGAAGTAAAAAGACCAAGTGTTTCTGACTTAGATAATAAATTTAAACAAGTTCATTATTTAAAACGATTGTGTATTACTTCTATACATTTTGTCTACGCCCATATCTATTTTATTTTCTCTTATTATATGTTTCATCAATTGCATGACTCAATTTGACACATTTGAGTTTACATCCATAAATATACCAATCGGCAAAACTATAACTTTTGAAACTATGTTAATTAATTGCATTTCTTTCGACAGTCAAATTTACTTAATTATTCTTAACATAATTATTACTTAACTATTTAATTTGTAAGAGCTTAAGCTAGCTTATTTTTAGGTTAGATCAAACGTGTTGAAAGGAATGCCTTACTGATAACAGACCAGCCGATAACAAATGGACCAATAGATAGATAATAACCCATCTATTATCTATTATCTGTTATTTATGATCGGCTATCTCCTATCTGTTATCTGATATCTCGTATCTATTCCTTTATATAATTATTACACATTGGATTAGTATTTTTCCGAAGACATAATTCCTCAGTTGTTTGTATTTTGTATTTTCTATAGTTTATTTGATTACCGATTTATCTTATCAATATGAGCCCTATACTCAGAGTTGATGCATTACAACGCTGGACCGATTTTTAAATTACACAAATGACAAAATGCTACTAGAATTCTTTTAAATACTGTGACGTTATAGTCACTTGAGTTTAAAAATGAAGAGAATACATTAGGGTATAATTATCGATTGATTAAACGAGAAGAGTAAACCGACCAGATGAATTTTCGTAACATGATTTCATGAATTATCTCAAAACAGTAATCTATGGCTTCCTAAAAGGTGCTGTAAATTTTAGTTAGTGGAACTATAGTGTAAGCTAATGTTGCACTAATCTTTTAGAAGAGTCTACTCCAAATTTTATGAGGTTGCAATTGTGAAATATTAGTAAAATAGCTATTAAATAAATACACCTATATTACAAAGGAAAAAATGGTGAACAATAATATGCAAAGATTTTAACAGTTTTGTATATGTTTTGAAATCTGCGACATTTTAAGAAAATGATTCGTATTGAGACTAACTTGCAACCTATGTTCCTTCACCAATTTCCTTGAGGAGATTTCACTAACTTTGGTAATAGACCTAATCAAATGTTAATTTATAATTTAATAAGATCAATTAATCTAGCCATCCATCATCATCATCCTGTGTTTCATTTTTGATCACATATGGGTAATAACTAGCAAATAAATGGCCAAGTTTTTGAGAAGAAATTGTTGAAATATCTTGTGGATTGTCTAATAGACCGTCTAAACCTATTTTTTTCCCAATTTTTTCACTATTTTTGAATGCAATTATGGTGGGCAATGTTTTAATATCTAATTTACCAACTAAAAATGGTGAAGCGATTGCATCGATTATACAAATTGTATAATTACCATTACTTTCTTCCAATGTTTTATTGATTGAGTTTAAAAGATATTGACAAGATATAAAGTTCTCATTTATGAATATAATCAAATAATTTCCTTTTTTCATTTCCTTTGTAGATATATAATCAAGCAATTCTTTTTCCTTTTTATAAAATTTCAAGTTGTTTTTAACATTTTCACGTTTTAAAATCATATCTTGGTAGGATTTAATTTGTTGTGTTCTATAATAATCAAAGGTACCATCTTGTTCAAGTTCTGCCTCTAGTTGGTCAAATAATTCATCATCTGAGGTTCCGCTTTCCATTTTCCCAGTGGATATATGTGGAATCCGAAATAACAAGTCAAATAGAAAAGATAGAAAAACAGAAAACATTAATGAATTTTTGAAAACCTCAAGTTTCCCAATTCGGAAAAAATTACAAATCGTAAAACAGGATCATTAATATCATTATATTATTTTCGTTTTCTTCCAGCTAAAACACAGGCCTCAATAAATAACATGTCAGGGACGCCAATAAAATTGGTGAGACAAAAAAGAATAGGCAAGACCTTCTATAAACAAGCTTCAGTTTCACCGGCTCCTGCAATAACGACACCATCTTTATCCTCGCCAGTATCGTCTGAAACAATAACACAACCAAGCAATCATAATAATGACTTGGATTATTTGAAAAATCTTACAAAGTCAATCCTTTATAAAAACGATGAGCCGAATAGGCGTAGCCATACATTACCATCATTAACATCATCAAATGAATTAGATATAAAATTATATGCATTATTTTCACTACTTTTAAATAATTTTGTTTTCGGTTGGTATTCGAATTCACTTAATTTACAAAATAGAGATGAATTTACAACCGAATTAGTGTTTTTGTATGCTCATGTATGTAGGAATGTTCAAGAGCATATAAATTCACAAGATGAAAGGGACGAATTGGTTAAAACATTAATTATTGATTTACCTTATATTATCAATAAACATTTAAATTCAGTTTATGAGGCAATGATTGAATCGAATAATAATTCTGATAGAGATTTTGAAGAGATATGGATAAATAAATATTCAGATGGCTTGGCAGATGATGAAGCCATGCTACAATACAGACATGTCTTAATCAAAGGATTAGTGAAAATATTATTTCCAATTGAAAATACAAATTCAAAAATTTCAAAAGAGTTTATAACTTCTTTGCTAGATGGACTTGTTCTCAAGAATATAATCGAAAGTTTTTGTGATAATTTTGTGATATGGGAAATACTCGGGAAAATAAGTAATCGTTTACAAGGATCGACAGTATCAAATAATACTACAACCAGTACTAATAATAAGAAACAGGAACCTAAAATTGATTCTATAAGGGGAAAAAAAGAAGCTTTTAAAAAATCTAAAGTGCATAAAGTTCTTGAATTTTTCATAGTTGAAGAAAAATTTCAAATGAAACAATCAAATTGGATGACTTTTCAAGATTTTGTACCTTTTTTTAATTTGTTGAATTTTGTTATTCTTTTGGATGCAAGATTCCCATTATTTTTCTCAATTTTTCAAATAATTCTACAATTGTTACTCAAGCTTAAAATCGTTCAAAAATTTATTAATAGTAGCATTAAAAGACTAATCTTTCAGGATATTTTGAATTTGAACACCACCGAATCTATAGTTGATTTGCTAAGAAATCTTATGTTTCCGTTAGACGAAAGGTTCGATATGAAACCAAGGTACATACCACAAAATGATGAAGAATTGGAGGTTTTGTATGATAGAAATTACAAATTAATTAAGTCATGGTTATCTTCAGGAAATAGGTCATCAAAAATATTTATTAGTGATGGTGATAATGTGGATGAAAAAATTAAGTTTTTGATGAGCACTTTTCAATACAGATCAATCAACAAGGTTTTCATCCAAAGAGTAATTGATTTATTAATTGGAAGGATATTTCCTGAATTGCATTCACAAAGCATTATAGATTAAGTTTTTTTTTCTTTTTTTTTTTTAGAATTTATAGATCAACTAAAGTTTATAAATAAAATAAATAACACAAATATAATAAATAATCAAAGTCATTAATGCTTTTCATCAAGTTCTTTTTCCTTTGCTTCAATTTCTTCTTCGTCTTCCCAAATTTCTTGAATTTCCCACATACTTGCATATTGTCCGTTCTTCGCAATAAGTTCTCTGTGGGTACCTTCTTCAACAACAGTACCTTCCTTTAAGACAATAATCTTATCAGCGTCCATGACAGTTCTTAATCTATGAGCAACCCAAATACTTGTTCTCTTGTTAGTTTTGCTTCCTAAAACGTCCTTCAATGTATTTAAAATTTCTTGTTCAGTATTGGTATCCAATGCACTTGTAGCTTCATCCAATCCAATAATTGGAGAATCTTTTAAAACAGCACGAGCAATTGCTACACGTTGTTTTTCACCACCTGAAATCATCAAACCACGTTCACCAACAATGGTATGAACACCTTCTGGTAATGATTTAACCAAAGTATCCAATTTAACACGATAAATAATATCATTAATTTCATCATCTGTTGCGTTTGGTTTTGCATAACGTAAATTTTCAAGTAAGGATGCATTAAATAGAGGTGTATCTTGTGGAACGACAGCAATTTCTTTACGTAAAGAATCTAAATCAACATCTCTAATATCTTGATTATCTATTTTAAGACTTGAATTTGGACTTTTGGAATCAATATCATAAAATCTGAATAATAATCTCAAAATAGTAGATTTACCACTACCTGATGGACCAACAATAGCAACTTTTTTACCAGCTGGGATGGTAAAAGTACAATTATTTAGAATTTTTCTTCCTTCATTATAAGAGAAAGTAACATTATTGAATTGAATTTCACCTTTATCAATTTTAATTGGAGGGGCATTTGGCTTAGATTGAATTTTAATTGGTTGTTTTTGTAATTTAAATAATGCTTCCATATCTAATAAACTTTGCTTTAATTCACGATAAACGGAACCTAAGAAATTTAAGGGAACAGAAAGTTGGAAAACTAATTGATTAATTAAAACTAAATCACCGACTGTTAATGAACCTGCGACAACACCTTGACATGCCATATACATCATAGCAGTTAAAGCTGTGGTAAAAATCAGGTTTTGACCAGAATTTAGGAATGCCAATGAAGTTGCGACTTTAATTGAAGCATCTCTATATTTTGATAAAGCTGCATCGTACTTATTTGTTTGTAATGCCTCATTATTGAAAATTTTAACCGCTTCATAATTAATTAAAGAGTCTAGTGCAACAGATGCAGCTTGTTGATCAGCTTTATTTGCAGCACGACGGAAACTGGTTCTCCAAGTTGTTGTACGAATAGTAAAAATAGTATAAGCTAACATTGTTAAAAATGTGACAGCAGCAAATGATGCACCATAATTATACGTCAAAATACCACAAACAACGGAAATCTCAAAAGTAATTGGAATAATATGGAAAACCATTGCAGTTAAAACATAGGAGATACCCTTTGTACCTCTTTCAATTGCTCTTGTTAAACCACCTGTTTGTCTTGCTAAATGGTAAGATAAATCCATATTTAACAAATGAACAAAAGTATTACGAGCAACTTGTCTAATTGTACCTTGAGCAACAGATGCAAAAATTGCATTTCTTAATTCACCGAAAAGGACTGCACCAAATCTAGAAACACCATAAGCCAAGATTAAGGCAGCAATGGCAGTAGGTAAAACTGGCGCATTATCAACAATTGCCTGAGTAATTGATGAATCTGGTAATGTTGAAGTAATTGACTCAGATAACGATTGCCAATCAACATTCATTTGATCAATAATTGATTTGAAAAAAAATGGAACTTGAACATTTAGTAATTTAGCGGTGATTAAAAGAGTTAGTGCAGTAACAACTCTAAATTTAACCCATGGTTTATTTTTTGGCCATAAATAAGCTAATAAATCTGCAATAATTTTCAGTTGTGAAACATTGGGCAACGATGGACCAACCTTAGCCTGCTTAGAAGCTGTAACAAGGTTAGGTTTTGATGTTGTGTTACCGGATGGTTTAGTAGAGTTGAACCTCTTTAAGAAACTAAATTTTTGATTAAGTTGGTGATTGGAGTAACCACTATTTCTCAAAGTAGAAAAAAATTTTGGAGTTATCGTTGACCGTTGGGAAATCAACAATTGGGTATGTTGCGGATTCACTACAAGCAGTCGACGACTCCACATTGTTTGAACAGGCGTCTATACTTTCGATCAAATAAAAAAGAAAAGAAAAAGAAAAAGAAGACAGGTCACAACAAAGTCAAATGATCAGAATAACAGCCAATTCACAGATCCATGCTGGTGAGGGAATTTGGCGAGGTTTGTACTCTCATAATGATTTGTCTTGTTCAAATCACCGTAGTCCGTAGAATTGCATGCTCCTAGTGCACCTTGTTCAACCAATGAACTAAAGTGCATGGGAATGTTCGTCATGTCTTCCTTGGATAGTTTACTGAATATTCTAATGTATTCATAACTACGTCCTTTGAGTTATTGACGATAGTTTGATTAAGACTCTTATTATCTTTTATACTACTTTCCATTATTTATATATACCTTCATTTTTATTTAATATTTGGCATTCAACATATTAACTCCAAATTAATTTCCTCCTTTCTAGTCAATATTTCATAGATAACAACATCCTTATCTTCACAGGAATCCGGTATTTCCTTAGAGAGGCTTTCCTTTGTGCATAACCGCCACAATTCAAGTGAAAAACTGCGAAAATCACAGAAACGCGAAAATGCAAAAATCACAAAATCGCGAAATTTAAAAAAAAAAGACACGTATTATAATCACGTGCCAATTAGTTAGTTATAATGTTATGATAGGTTAAGATAGGCAAAGTACAGTAGGGCATTAGCAATCAAAAAAAAAAGAGAAATGGAAGAGTATGAAACAAAAACCAATCAACAACAGACTAACAGACGAACAATGCATAGTATGTTGTCAAAAGAAAGGTGAAAAAGATAGTGAACCTACGATGACGGCTCATCGAAATAAGAACAAACTTGCAAAATAAACGGAAGAAAACCATCAAACAAGTGGGTAGTGTGGTGTTAGGTGCCTTTTAGTGGATGTTGTGGCCTGCAAGTTGAGAGACAAAGAAGAAGAAACGAAGAAAGAAAGAGAGAAAGAAAGAAAGAAAGAAAGAAAGAAATGCATGAGCCGCAAAAACAACAAACAAAAACAGAAAATACAAAAATCCAATTTGCCACCCGCGCCCCCCGCGCCGGGTAACTTCGCCATTTCCCATTTCCCTGCTGTTCCTATAAATAAACAACCCTTCGCTCTTTCTTGCCAAACGTGTTCTTTCCTCTTTTTTAGCCGAATCGCTTTCTTTCTTACGTAAGCAGCAGCACACTCACACCATCTCCAGCTCATGTCCGACACACTCCCTGCTGTTCTGGATCCAATTGCCGTTCGTTCCACCCAACTCCCTGTGGACGGTGAGCCCCCATTGAAGAAGCAAAAGACCGACGATGTTGAGGTTGTTAATAGCGATAACAATGCCAATACCAGTGAAAATGCACATGGAAACATGGATACCAGCACCAATAATACATCCGAGCCTTCTGTTAATGTAGACCAACAGCAGCAACAACAACAGGAGGAGAAACCTTCAACCACAAATGGATCAATTGCAACAGATAATAGTACAACAACCACAGAGTTTGCTCGTGCTGCCCCAGCCGTTCCAATGGTTCCTGCTCCAAAACCACCTGCTGAACCGGATATGAATAATTTGCCAGCAGTTCCAATGCTATTACATCAAAAGAAATATGCGTTAAATTCAATCAAAGCAATAAGGAGATTGAAAGATGCTGGACCTTTCATCCATCCCGTTGATATTGTTAAACTAAACATTCCATTTTATTATAATTATATTAAAAGACCAATGGATTTATCAACAATTGAAAAAAAGATTAACGCAAATGCTTATGAAAATCCAAACCAAGTGGTTGATGATTTCAATTTAATGGTTGAAAATTGTTTCAAATTCAATGGTAAAGACTCTGCTATTTCACAAATGGTACGTAATATTCAAGCAAGTTTTGAAAAGCACATGCTTAATATGCCTCCAAAGGATTTGCCCTTAAATTCTTCATTAGGTAGATCAACAACTGGTGGCAAATCAAGCAAAAAACTGTCGAATATTGACGTACCAAAAATTAGAAGGGATCAATCAGGTGTTGATAATGGTAGACCAAAACGTGAAATTCATCCTCCGAAGCCAAAAGATATGCCTTATGATATTAGACCAAAGAAGAAGAAATATCAACCTGAATTAAGATTTTGTCAACAAATTTTAAAGGAATTCACATCAAAGAAACATGAAAGTATTTCTTGGCCATTTTTAGAACCTGTTGACCCAGTTTCTATGGATTGTCCTAATTATTTTGATGTCATTAGAAATCCAATGGATTTAAGTACTATTCAAAATAAATTATTAAATGGTGAATATGAAACTGCAAATGATTTTGAAAAAGATATTAGGTTAATGTTTTCAAATTGTTTTGCATTCAATCCTGAAGGTACAGCCGTTAATATGATGGGACATAAGTTAGAATCCTTATTTAATGAAAAATGGTCAAAGAGACCTCAAACTCCAGTTTCTCCATCTGGCAGTGATGATGAATTTGATGATGAATTCGACGATGATGAAGAAGATGATTTTAATATTGATATTAACTCAATTACCGATCCAACAATTGAATTCTTATTGGCAAATATCGACAGAATGACACAAGATTTGAAGAAGATGCGTCAAGAAAAATATGATCAATTAAAGAAAGATTGGATGAAAAAGCGTCAACAAAGACGTAAAAGAGGTAAAAAATCTAAAAAGAGTAAAGGTAAATCTTCAAATGATAATAATGATGAAAACAATGAATTGGATGATTCATCCTTTTACCCAAAACATGTTTCTTATGAAATGAAAAAGGAAATTTCTGAAGCAATGCAAAATGTTAATGAAAAAATGTTGAAAAACGTCATCACAATTATTAAAGAAGGTGTTCCAGATTTACAAGATGATGATGAAATCGAACTTGAAATGGATACTTTAGATAACGCTACCCTTCTGAGATTATATCGTTACTTAGTTTCAAGTAAAAATGGTAAGAATAAACATAAGAAGACTGCAGCTGACTCTGAAGAAAAGAAAATTGAAATGTTAAAACAAAAATTAGCTCAGTTTGAAACTGCTAATGGTAATGATGCTGGTTCCAATAATATCAACAGAAACAGAAATAATGAAAGCAGCAGCGATGAAGATAGTGACGAAGAAAGTTCTGAAGAAGAATAACTGAAAGAATTATTAACGAATTCCATGAAAAAAAAATGAAAAAGAAAAATTCGAAAAAAAGAATTTAACCTTCCCCTCCTGTATAAGTATAAAGTATAATAGTGTTGTTTTATAATCAACTGTGTGTATTGTATATTAGTGAATGAATAATTACATGAAGTAAAAGTGAAAAGCTAGTAAGTAAAAAATACGAGCGAAACCTTTTTTTTTTTTAAAAATATTCAGAAATGTCAAAAATCAATGAGTCCGGGGACTCTTCCTACTTTTTATTACTTCATTAATCCATTCTAAACTCCAACAATCTACATAAAAAAATGGACACTGCAGATGATGGCACATATTCGGAGATTCAAACATCCAGTAATGTGGTTAAAATGGAAACACCCATTCCCAAGTCAAATCCAATATCCACATTGACTAATAATCACATCCATAAACCAAAGGAGAAGATACCACCGCCTAAGGGGAATCTCGGACGTTCGGTTCATGTATTTGCACCTAGAACATCATCACCATTGGCAATTTACCAATCAGACGAAGATGACGACGAAGAAGAAGAAGAGGAGGAAGATGATGAGAAGAACGGAATTTCAACATCATCACAGCTTAAAAAATCATATTCAATATCTAATAACAACGTCGTCGTAAGTGATGATGGCAAATACAGCGAGTCAAGAGAAACATCTGTTGGAACGAATATATCTACAATTGATGATGAAGATGAAGAGTTACACATTGGTGGTACGTTTGAATTGGATCAAGATAAAATAATACCATTATTTGTACATGGAGATCATGTACTGGTTTTCAACCATCGAGATATGAAGGATTTAACTATAAAGTTTGGAATAACTGGTCAATTAGCCGGTACATTACCATTAGCGCCACAACAAAATTTATTGCTTGGGTTTCCATGGAGATTGACAGTTTATGAGGCATTATGGTGTGTTAATCAAGGGATTTCAATATTGGTTGATGCAGAAGATGTTATAACTAACGGATACGTAAATTCCTTAATAAACAATGATCATTTACAAAAGACTATGACCAAAGATTTACAAAACAGATTAGATAAATGGAGAGATGAAAAGCAAAGGGAAATCGAAGAACAGATGAAAAAATTAAATATCATTAAAAAAGATAGAACAGCAATGAAGCCTTTGGACAATTTCATGTTAGCAAGCAGCGCAAGTATGCCTGATCTGCAGCAAGTTTTAAATGAAAGCGAAAAGAAAGAGGAGGAATTAAGGGAGAGAAAGAAAAAGGAGAGAGAAATGCATGAAAAGAGTAAAAGAAATAAAATCGTGTTTATGGAGACACCAAGTGATGATTCGAGAATAAAGCAAATATGGTCAAAGTTACTAACCTCAAAACAGTATAGAAAACAGTCGCAGATCAACTTGCTGAAAATGCTTTTATTAAATGAAGTTGAAGATGAAAATAAAGTTTGGATGAATTTTGTAATGTACAACTATCTTAAAACTAATTTAGGACATTACCTCTTACCTGGTATGAGATTTGGCGGCACGTTTGTTTCTTATCCAGGAGATCCTCTGAGATATCATGCACATCAAATTGTAGAAACAAGAGAATATTACGAAGAAGACATTGGATTATTTAGAATGTCCAATCGTGGAAGACTTGCTACAGGTGTTCGTAAAGTTTGGGTTGTTGGTGGTACACGTAACAAATCTCCAAGCGCTTCATCAATCAATACAGAAATTGATGAAAAGGAACCAAATGGCCAAGCTGTGTGGGCAAACACGGAATCCGATGTCGCCACCACTATCGCAGAGCGTATATTAAATCGAACTGTCGACATGGCCGATGAAATGGTGTGTTTCAGTATTGAATGGGCCGGATTCTAGATAACCCAACCCATTCCATAATAGCTACCAGATTAAGAAGTTTATTCGGGGAAATTCATGTTGCGAGATTTTTTTGGATTTTTATTTTACCATTTTTTTTTTCAATTTTAATTTTTTTTCCTGTTCTGATTTGGGTTTGAGTTACAGAGTCTTAGGAGTTACGTACTCTTTGTTTTGTTTTATTATCTTGTGCAAGCTAGTCTTCCACTATTATCATGGACAATAACACGTTAGTTAACAGAGCTTTGCGCTCAAATAACACCACCAGAGATTCCTCACCGCTAGTCGAGATGGAAATGTCATCGCTTTTAAATACTTCAACCAATCCGGATCTTGACAGAATAGAACTAATGGAAAAGTTAGTTTTAAATAAAGTTGACAGATTTTTATCAACTTTTGACACTAAGTTATCATCCATGGAAAAGTATCTTTCACAATCTGCATTAGATGTTGAACAAACCGCTTCAAATACTGCTACAAAAATAATATCATATGCGCCAACTTATTCAAAATTAGTTGACACGTTATCATCAGTTAAAACTTATCTTTATAAAAACCAACAGCATAATTTACATCCTTTAACCAAGATTATTGATGATTTTTATGAACAAGAGGAAGAGGCATTGGAAGAAAAAGAACTTAAAAGGGATAATTATGAATCAGACCATTTATTAACAAGACAAAAATTAATGCATTCTATTCAATTATTAAATGCACGTTTAACGGATTTTGAACATCATCATAATTTGCCACCATTAGCAACACATCCAAGTGAAAGATTAATTGCATTAAAGGAAACATTATATAATTATGATATTGCATTGACAATGTCCACAAAAAGAAATTTAACATTTTATGAATTACCATTTCAATGGAGAGAAAATAAATATATTGTTTATGGTTACAGATTTGCAAGATCTCATTTAATGGCAATGACATCATTATTTAGCTGGCACAATGAAACCGTCAACATTTGGACCCATTTATTGGGTGCATTTTATTTGGGGTATCTTGCACTGGTTGATTTCCCAAATTCAGAACATTTTACAACTTTTGCATCATCGGCTGACGATCATGCAATTGTTTACATGTTTATTGCATCTGCAATTATTTGTTTATTGTTTTCAGCTATTTGGCATAGTTACACAAATATTGGATTTTTGTCAGTACGTTCAAAATTTGCATGTTTTGATTACAGTGGTATTACAGTTCTTATAACATCGTCAATTATAACAACCGAACATATATCCCTGAGAGAATATCCAAATTTAAGATTACTATTTGTGGTATTTTCCCTACTTGCAGGTGTGGTTGGTATTGGTATGGCATGGCATCCATTTTTTGATAAACCAGAATCCAGAATTATCAGAATTTTATTCTTTATTTCATTGGCTTTTCTCGGTGTGATTTCATTTTTATGTTCATGTTTTGTTCATAATTTACAATATGCACTCCAATTATTTACTCCACTGTACATTTCATTTGTCTGGTATTTATCAGGTGTTGTATTTTATGGTTCATTCTTCCCAGAATGTTTCAGAACTGATGTCGAGATTGACGATTTTGAAATTTCTGATGAAACAATCATGACTCTGGATAAACAAGGTAAACTGCTTGAATATTTACGTAAGAAACCTGTGAAAACCTGTTGTCATGGTGTTACTTCCTTATGGTGGGTCGATTGGATTGGTAATTCTCATAATTTTTGGCATATCTTTGTTATTGGTGGCGTTTTGGGTCATTATAGTGCATTATTGGAAATGTTTAAACGTGCATATACCAATTAAATTGATTTCTTGATTCATATTTTTTTTTGACTCACTTCTACAAAACTAAAAACTAGCTACTTTTTTTATATATTCTGTATTTAATTTATATTATCGCATGCATACACATTTTATCTAATTTTTTTTATTATATAGTATAACTTTCTATGTAAAAAAAACATTTTCATAAGATTTATTCATAATTAACATCGATTGGAGATGCGGATGCATTTATGGAATATTTTGTATCAAATGAATTATAATTTTTATTGGAATTATGATTGAGATGATGATTACAACATCCTATTTTACTCCTTTCAGTGCCACCACTGACGGTTAAAGGGCCATTTGAATTAGCAAGTTGATTTTCCTCGTCATCATTTAATAAAGGCATTCTTTCACTAACGCTTATCACATGTTCAATTCTTTCTTCATCATTTTCAATTGGATCATTTGAACCTTTCAAATTTGAATTTCCTAGTGTTAAAATCAGGCAACATCCAAATCCAAGTATAACACAAATTATACCAATGAGTATACCTAAAAGAATTGCAATCAGTGGTAAGTGTAAATATAATTTGCTACTACGACTATTCAGCCAGTTTGGATTTAGTGGTCTGTCAAGCAACAATATACCGGAATTAAAATCTAAATTAGTCAATGCCAAACCATGCCTTAAAATTCTAACTTCATTTCCTGAACCTTCAGTAATACTTAACATCAGATTACCGGATGCTAATTGTCTACATGTAAGATAAGTATCATTCATTAAAGTCGGAATTAACGTTGTTGAGTTATAATCAATCGCTGAGTTATCATTTAAAGAAGCAGATGATGAATAACAATCCAGAATCATATCTAATGAACCAGGAGGTAATATATGTAATTTCGCAAACTTTTCAAGATATTTTATATCAGTTAGCAAAGAAGTTATATTTTCTTGAATTAATGAATTACTCGAAGGTAACAAAATTGAGTATCCTAATGATGAATTAAAAATGGAAGTTAAATTTAATACATTAATAATTTTCTCAAATTCAAGACTATCTAGATTTTTAAATAAATCGTGATTTGTAATTTCTAATCCCCTTGGTATAGGTAAGTTCTCGGTTATCGGATGAACAACACCATTTGAATACAAAATTTCTTCAGCAAATGAAACATCTTCAACTGTTGAATCATCAATTATTAAAGAATTATTAACTTTTTCAATTGTAACAGTCTCACCTAAGAGAGTTTCAAATTCATTTGATCCTTCATAGTCGTGGTATATCAATCCTTTAATAACTAAATTATGAACAAATTTTTCCAAAATTTTTTCATTTGAAATTAAATAATCTAATGTCAAATCTAATAAACTCCAAAGTTCTGAAGAAGGGAAAAAGATCGTGTAAACTTCATCATTTTTGGATAATGATTTTAAGAGATTAAATCGTTTGAAAAATTCAATGGATCTACCAAAACCTGTTAATTGAGATGCAATTTCGGTTTGTAATTTCGAAGGCAACGAAATATCGTCATTCAAAATATAAATCGATGCATTTCCAACCTTATATGGAACTTTGTTCACAACTTTTGTATCCGAATTTAAAAGAACGGTTTCACCATCCAATGATTTTTCAAACTTCACTTTCTGACAAAATTTAGAAGATAAACAGAATTTGGAATTTAATAATTTTTTGCCACCATTTTCAACATCTAATACATCATCACCTTCAATAAAATGATATAAAAGTTGATTTTGTAAGGTACCAAATAGTTTGTAATCCTTTGAAACAAAAATTGTTTGATGAATTGATGAATCATCAATCAGATGTGACAATCTACGGAAATCAACTTCGTCAACAAACTGTTCGTATTCTAAACCAAGCAAATATTTTCTTGGTGTAAACTGAGGGAAGTTTTCGCCTCTATAATCATAAATCGGTTCATCAAAATAATGAATAATACCATCAGATAATAGAAAATTTGAACTAGCTGCATGACAACTATTATTAATAATGATTTCATCACCTTCATACGATGAAGATATTCTGATCTTTTCTTTGTTCCAATTATGACTAGTAATTGAATTATTGTGTAAATTACCACCAATGATACCATCTACCAAAAAATTAGATAAAAACAAATTCTTATCCTCCAAACCTCTGACATTAAGTAAATATTTACGTTCAATAAAATTTAAATCCAATGAATCATCTGACGGTATCAAAAAAGTTGCATTTGATATTCTAGTTGATTTGCATGTATTTTGACTCATCAATAAACTACTAAATATTTTAAATCTTTCATCGCCTGTATTTCTATTCAACGAATTTTGGAAATATTGACACACGTATTCTTTCAGATCCAACAATATAGCATCAACAGTTAAAACAACAGTATCTATTGTTGGTAAATAAACATCATCTGATATGACATTTGCATTTTCAACACAATAAACCTCATCACCATTTTTAAGGGTCCTGTGGTCCAATAATAATGGGATTTCAAAATTTTTTATATATGGAGAACCAAATCTATTCAAAGTAGACAGTAATTTAATACCATCTATATCTTCTCTAAAAACGGGTTCGTCAATGATAAATCTGTCTAATTGATCTTGTGTTATCTTTGATGGTAAATCCGGATAATTATCGAAGGCTTCATTTATCGGCGCAAGAAATGTAACATTTTCCAATTCGTTAACATAATCTATCAAATCATTCCTTTGTAACACGTTTAGTAACGTTGAATATGATTCATTGGATGACAATATGTCAATAATTGATAATGTGGGAACCTTATCATTATCATCAGCAATCTTTGGGAAGTTCTGGTGTGCATTGTTAGCTATAATTGTGGGTAATATGGCCAAACAATATATCAATGCGATGTAAAACATTACTTTTATTAGTTATTTTGTGGGTATATCTGGCGTCGATTGGGAACAATTGGGTTGGTGTGCTTTGCCAAAAGCAGCTATACACAAAGGCGATCCAAACACAAACATGCCATTTCTAAACGACGGAACAGCGATTATCAGAAAATGGATTTTGCATTTCCTGGATTTATTTTTCAAGTGGCGAAATGGATCAAACTATGCAAGTTGGTATCTTTACTCTGCAGTTGTCTGTGGACTGTTAGTGTTACGGTTACCGTTAGAACCCACAGTTTATCAGGCATTGGACTCCTCAGCACACAATGGACCCCGAACACGCAGAATCTCAACCGACAGTTGACCAGATGAAACAATTGAATAACCATGTTTCCAAGTTGGAAGAAGAATCCGCTAAGCTGCACGAAATGCAGGATGAAATGATGGTTGATGAAGATAACGCTGTGTCAATTCCAAACGAAGCTGGTGAAGCAGGCGAAGGTGGCGATGTTGAGGCTGCAGAAGACGGTGACAATAAACATTTAAGTATTCAAGAAAGACAAGAAATTGATAACAGATCCATTTATGTTGGTAATATTGATTACGCTGCAACACCTGAAGAACTTCAAGAATTATTTAAAGAATGCGGTACAATCAATAGAATTACAATTCTAACTAACAAGATGACAGGTGTTCCATTAGGTTATGGTTTTGTTGAATTTGAAGCTGCAGAATCGATTACAAAAGCACTTGAACATGATCAAGAATTATTTAAAGGACGCCCATTAAAAGTTACACAAAAAAGAACAAACGTTCCAGGTTTTGGCAGAGGAAGAGGTAGAGGTGGTTTCAGAGGTGGTTTCAGAGGCGGTAGAGGTGGTTTCCAAAGAGGCGGTTTCCAAAGAGGCGGTTTTAGAGGTGGAAGAGGAGGATTCCCAAGAGGTGGTGGTAGAGGCGGATTCCCAAGAGGTGGCGGTAGAGGTGGCTTCCCAAGAGGTGGCGGTAGAGGTGGATTCACTCCATATTAAATATTGGAATGATCAATGATTCATCTCTATTAAAAGTTATGCTTGAAAACAATAATTATAATTGAATTGTATTATTTGTGTATATATGTACTTTACTCGTTTATTATTATTATAGTTTTTTTTATTTAAATACTCTAACATTACTTTACTATAGAAAAAACAGAATTTAGTATTTTATAATTTGGATTTATTAATTAAAGTTATAACTTTCTTTGCTTCCCTTTCAGCAGAGATCCAAGCGGCATGAACACATCCATTACCTTCATCAATTGCACCTTCTCCTGCAAATCTGACCCTACCTTTACCATCAAATATTTCTTTTGGATCAAGCAATTGTTCTAATGCAGGTTCGAAATCATCACCCATCGTAACACCGGTATAACTACCCCTTGCGAATGGATCAATTGACCATTCAGTATGTTTTATTTCAAGTGGTATTGGAATTTCAGATTCTTTCAATCCTGAAATTCTTGCAAATACAGGTTTAAAAACTTCAAATATGACTTTTGGATCAGTTTGTGCTTCTAAATATTGGGTTAATGGTGATGAAGTTAATGCTAAAATATAAGGTTTGTTTAATGGTTTAGCCAAATTGAAAAACATGAGGGTATAATCTAAACCGTTTGGGATTTTACCATTGATTTGAAGTGGTTTATCTTCCTTTTTGAAATCAAATTTGAAAGTTGATATATTAGCTGGATCATTTTTAGTTGCATTATAATAACCCTTGTCAACATTAGCCATTGATAAGATTCTATCATCTTTCATGTCCCAGAAGGTTTTAGGGAATTTAAAGAAAACTTTACCCAAGGTGGAAAAGCTAACACCATCAAGTGATTTAACAAATTTGGTTGGTAATTTTGGTTCCCATTCAATTGCACCCTTTTCATTCAAATCCTTTAATTTTAAAATACTTAAGGGAACAGTCACAATTAAATATGGAGCAGTGTAGATATTAATGTGATTAGAATTTTCTGATTTTGTGTAAACGTCAATTAATTTTTTCTTATCATCCCACTTGATTTTATAAACAATATTATTCAATTTGATTGATGAACCACCAGCCTTTAAGTAGTTATCTTTAGTTAAAATTTCATTTAAGTCTTTGTTACCGGAAACATTGATCAATTCATCCAATTCACTATTAAGAACAGTAGTATAACCATTAAGAACCATGGCATCTCTACCTTTGTGGTTATCAGTGGCAATACTTCTAGCACTTAAAATTTCCCATGATGAACCGATCCACATTTCAAAATATCTAACTAATTGAGGAACATGTTTAATTTGATAATCTGTCAATCTGTGTTTTCTTTCCTTTAAATATAAGTAAATGGCTTCTTTAATACTTATATCTTCATTTGGTTTTAACTTATCATATAAATCAGCCATAAACAATTTAATTTCCTCAAAAACTGGTTTTAGTCTTTCATTATCATCGACTATACCTTCTTCATTAGTATATTTAATTCTACCATCATCATAATTGAATTTAACTTTACCATTTTTCCAATATTTATCCAATAATGGATTATAATAGCAATCATGGAACCAGGATGCACCAATATCAACCGGTGTACCATCACTAAACTTTTCAACGTGCAACCTACCACCGATTCTATCTCTTCCTTCCAAAATCAAAGTTGAAATACCATTTTTAGCCAAATCTTGAGCAGCTTTGATACCTGAAATGCCGGCACCGATAACGATGACGTCTGTTTTTCCCATGTTTGTAATACGTTGTGAGACTGTATGGATAAACGATTGAAAAAGAAAACAAAAGCTGTCTAACGGAAAAGATTGAACGTCAACAAGCAGTGCTTATTATACCTTTTCCAATGCTGGACACGGTTGCAACATGGTTGGTTATCTGGTGAGAAGCATCTTAGAGCTTCTTAATTGGGGAGGTGTTAGAAAGTGCGGAAAAGATAATCGCGGATCTCCAGGGTTTGGCATGATCTTATATCGTCGTCTTCTTGGTGTTGTGGTGGTTTGTCACAAGTTTTTTCTACTTTCCAACCGACAGATCCTTTGACCATCTTGACCATCCGGAAAAAATCAATAGGATAGTTGAATGGCGTACACCAAAATCCATCAAAGATTGTCAAGGTTTCTTAGGTTTAACGGGTTTCTATAGAAGGTTTATCAAAGGTTACTTGGTACTAAAAGAAAATGAAGCAATTTCTAAACATTTGAACCATCATATTAAACATTTTAAATTAGAGGATGGTATTCAATATTATAACTCCGTTGTTAATGAAGAGTTTGTACGTGTGTGTGTCCCCAATGCCGGTAGCTTACGAACTGATTTAGTTAGATAGTGTCGTGACAAATTAAGAGGTGGTCATTTTGGTAGTTACAAGACATAACTACTAGCAAGAAGTTTTTATTGGTCCAGGATTATAGATCCGGTTATAGATGAAGATTTTGTTCGTTTATGTGTACCCAACGTTGGCTGTTTGAGAACCAGATTTAATTAGACAAGGTAATGATGACTTGGTCAGTGGACATTTTTATTGAGTTCAACACGAGATTGGAGGGATAGCACACCAACGATTCTTAATTCATGACCACTAGCTGTAACTGCTTTTCTCTGAACCGACTTTGCATATTTCCATAAATTGGCTTTATTGACAAGATCTTCAGACACAATGTTACAGTTTGCACCAGAATCGACCAACGCTTTGACTTCCTGACCAGAAACAAATTTTATATTGACAAAAAGTGGTTCTGCAACCTCGATGATGAAAGTTGATTGGGGATAGACCATTAGGTCACCGACATGAGCTACCCCTAATCTTTTAACTCTTCATTTTCATTTTCTAATGCAACTTCATCGATTTCGGAGAACGACTTTTGATATGGCCCCTACCACCACACTTATAACACTTGTATGTGGAGTAATCCTTGGTTGTCACAGCATCCACCTCCATTGGTGTATATCCACCACCCAATTGATTTGCGCTGAATCTATTACCTGCTGTATGATTTCTGATAACTGGGACATGTCTTGGGTTTCTGCCATTATCAAAGCTTAGTGCCCGGCAAATTGCTTGTTCCAAAGTAGTAGGATTCAATGCCTTAACATTACCAGCAACTCTATCTGTTAGGCCTAGGATGAACACATCCATCTTAACCGCATCTGAAACATAATCCGGACCTAGCTGATTGACAATTGATCTGAAGTGGTTAACGTAACTAGCAATGGTATAATTACGTTGATTCACGTGGAAGAACTTCGCCTTGACTGCCATCTTATAGTTTGGATCGATGAAAGATTTCTTGGACTCATCAACGCTAGAGTTTCTAGCTTCACCGGTGAATGGTAGGAAATCCATTCTGACCTAGTCATCACGCATATCATTGCTTGCAACTAAGGTTTGAATTGTTTCAGTCATAGTGTGGAGTGATTGGAGTAACTCTTCCCTGGACATACCGCTCATATTTGGACTAATATTATCTCCTTCGTTAGATTGCATACTGTAATAATCGCTATCGGTATTGCTTGAATAATTAACTGAAAATTTAGCCAACTTGAAACTTTATACCAATTTATACCAACACAAACTAAACCGACGTTTACCTGTAATAATAATTCTCTGTGTGAGAATTATCAATATGTTTATTAGTTTATAGGAATTAGATGTATAAATGTGATATATGTATATCCGAATATGTATATTTCTATATATTCTATATATATCTCTAGAAAGTTACTGAGGAGACGTCAAAGTCAATAGTTGTAATTTACATTCTATTCCCCTGATTTCGATTTCTTCGATGGATAAATAGGTGAAACCTTAGCGTCGATAGTCGCTAATCTCTTTAATTAAGATCTACTATCTTAACACTACCAAATGTTGCCAGGTCTATGTGTGTGCATCAAATTGAAGTTAAAACTTGTTTTCGTTATATTTTTAATATAAAGTGAAGTATAAATGAAATAAATAAAAAAACGAAAGGAAGGGCCTGTTACTTGTATAATTGAACATAAAGTTAGTATTGAATCTGCTGTATAGGCTTTGAACAGGTTGTTCAGTAGACAATAATAACTACCTTACAATCCACGTTGCCCATTGCCAAGTAGTTGTAGTCATGCGATTATTATCATTATCTATTATTGTCTCTTATTTACAAGTTACATGTTATTATTCTGAATTGTATCTTAGTTATTTTATTCAAAACTTTCTTACAACCTTATGAAAGGAATTGGAGCATGACTGAACGCACCTCAAGCGAGGATTACATAAACAGGTTCAGGCAACATAGTTGAATAAATAGTTAAATAATGAATTACAATAAGTATAATGATGATTATAAGTGATGAAATACCTAGGCGTAAAATACAAGACACTCGAAAGAGTTAAAATCAATGGACAATTAGAAAATTACACTTTTAGAGAAAGAGGCATGGAAAGACGGAGTTCTACGAGGACAGAGTCACTGACGGAATCTATATGAGAATGAGAGGATCGAGTCATGAGAAATTAATAATTAATAATAGTATTGCCGGAGTCCATAAGCATGGATCGACAATAGGAAGTGTCCAATTGAGTCTTGTCCCGAAGGAAGCATAGAACAGAAGTTAAAGAATAGTCGACGAGTGGGTGATTCCATGTCGGCGGGCAAACGTGTATAAATACCAGTGAATCCACTTTTATTTAGATTGTATAATTGCTTCGAATAAGGGTTGCTTAGTTGAAAAATAACTAATCAATCCACGTTGCCCACCAGCGCATAGTTGATTGCTATAACCGTATATTAGTAAATTGTATCTTAGTTCGTTTTCTTACAAAGATTCAATAATTACTTTCCTATTAAGCAAGTACGGAAAACTTATTTACACCTTATGCATTGACTGGATGGCCAAGTTGGTTAAGGCGTGCGACTGTTAATCGCAAGATCGTGAGTTCAATCCTCACTCTGGTCGAGCTTTAATTTATTTTTTAATAAATCTTTATGTCATTTTTTTCAATTTAGGGAGGGGATAAAAAAATCTCCAATAATAAACTAAAGTTGTATTGTATTATATTATTGCCGTAGTATTAGGATAGAATATACAAAATTCATTATTTAGTTATGCAAATTAAATAAGGATGGGAAGAAAAGAGAGAAAGGGAAAACCTTATTAATTTATACATAATTCATCTTTTAACAAACCATTCCCTTGTGAAACATGAGTATTATTATTTTTCCAGATTTTTATACATGAATAGAGATATTCACCCCATACATTTGATTTCCAATTTTCCAACAATTTAAACAACATGATTATCAATTGGTTGAATTCAGCATTTACGTTATTTTCCACATTTAAAGATAAAAATGAGACATCATCGATTAAAAAATTAAAACAAGGGATTAAGTTTGAATTTAATTCGTTGTTTAAATTTTTTATGTTTTGTAATATCACATTTTTAGACTCGCTTGATAAATTGTTCATTGTGGAATTATTCAAGGTGTCTTTTAATTTTAAATTTTGCATGGCTAGGTTTAAACTTGGAGAATTCAAACTTACTAATAAATTGGAGGATGTTGAGGTGTATTTTATTGAAGAGATTAGATTTTTCAATCTCTTTTGTTTATTAAGGATTATATTTTGAAAATAAACCAATTGTAATTCTTTTAATTTTCTGAAATGTAACATATGAATTAGATAAATTAAGGAATTTTTCAAAATTATTATGGGTTCTTTGATTTTAATTATTAGATTGTTAATTAAAATTTCAATATTTAGAAAATTTAAGTCAATTTTATTACCGAATTTTTCAATTTTAAAATTTTGATGTTCAATTATACTGAAGATATTTAAAAATCCACCAAGTTCAACCAAGTAAATTCTTAAAGAGTTTAACAATTTAATTAGATTTTTAATTTTAAATTCCAAATTCATTATGATTTTCAAAAAAAGTTTTAATTTTATATCGAGATTTTTGAATATGGAGTTATTTAAATTTGAATCGAAAGATTTGAGTAAATTTAATGGAGGAATGGGCAAATAAGAGAAATAAGGTGAGGGTTTTGTTGGATTTCTTGTTGATATAAGTAGAATTGAATTTGAGCTTAAATTTGTAAATGGAGGGGAGTTTAGACAAGAAGTCCAGCTATTTATCAAAGGATCTAGGAATTTTTTCAAAATGTTGGAGTTTTTCAAAATTGAATCCGACATTAATTTTGATAGGAAATAGTTGAGTAGTCTTATTCTTAATTGAATGATTGAGATATCGTTTTTGTAATTGAAGGGATTTTTGAAAAATCTTGAAATTGAGTGTTTTTCAGGTATAGGAGGTACGAATAAATAGGGGTAGAATTTACAAAGGTAGGATCTTAGAGACTTGAAGTCATTGTATCTTCGTAAAGTGAAGGTGTTATTTGAATTGTTTTCAATTTTGTAGAATATGGTCTTTGTGCCTTTGAAATCCTTTAAAACTTCGAAATTTTTGATGACTATTGGAGAGGGAGAGGGAGAGGAAGATGAAGAAGGAGAAGAGATTGGATGGTTGGGTGTGTATAGGGACGGTTGTTCGGAGATTGAGAATGGGATTGAATCATTTGCAATTGTGGTGGTGTCATCGTCATCGTCATTGTCATCGTCGTCATCGGTATCCCCATCTTTGTCGTTATCTGTGTTGTTATCATTGCTATTGTTTAAAATGCCATTTGAATAATAATGGTTTGAGCCAGCAAATGGATTGTTATCTATTGAAAAATCGTCATCATGGACATCATGGATATCGTCATCATCATAGTCATCGTTATGGAAATGGCCATAATGGTGATTGTAATTCATAGTATGGACAGTAAAGGGATTGGGGGGGTATCACGAATTGAGGAAAGAAGAACAGGATTGTGATGGTGGATTGATATTGAGAACGAAAGATTCATGTATTTATTATTTAGCTGGATAAAATAAAATAAAATGCGAAAATGCGAAAATGCGAAATTACGATAAAGGGAAGATATTGAGCTGGTAGGATACAGACAGACAGCAAGCAAAGGAAGCAGAAAGAAAGGAGAGACATAAAAGGAAAGACGTGGAAGACATAACAGACATAACAGAGACACCAGACGCTATCATAGGGGCTTGCTGGAGGGAGAGCCCACTCTCAAACCCGTGTGTGGATTGACGATTTCTAGGATCTTCTTGGCTCTTGGAGTGAAGTGTTGCGGAGGGCTGCGGTTGCTTGGGGAGACACTCATGATGGTGTCGGACGCCATGGATGTGTTTGGAGTGGATGCGGTTGTGGAGGTGGAGGTGGCGCCTGTTGAGGAAGCGGTGGTGTTGGCGGACGTGGTGATGGAGTGGAGGATGCCAGGGGGGTAGTCGGCCAAGACGAGGGGACAGAACTCCTGGTCGTCGAGATGGTCAAAGCCCTTGCTGTGGAGGAAGCGGGAGTATGTGTAGGAAGGCGACGAGTCCATAGTGGAGGGGGTGGGGGGCAGGGTGTGTGCCGGAATGGAGCGTTGTGCAAAAAGAAAGGAGACAGAGCAGGAGAGGGCTTATCGTTGTCACGGTGGCCATCCTGCATCACTCTATCACTGAAGCATCAGTTGCTGCCAAGTCCGGACGGGAGGGCGCGGGTCACGTGGGGTCACGTGACACTCTCCGACCCGCCCGCCACGTGACCCCACGTGACACCAGTCTCAGCAATGGCCTAAATCTGGTGCTTTCTTTTACGTTGTGTTACAATGGTGGTCAACCGTTTATCTGATCATCCTTGGAGACTCGATTTATTTGCCGGTATGGTGTGTTCAATTTTTCTTCTATGCATAGTATCCAAATAGACCAAGACCCATTGGAAGAAAAAATCAGATCTCCAGAAATTACCATTATTTAATCGTATCGTTCCAAACATTTTCATTTTCTGAAAATCACAACTAATCTACTGTACTCTATTTTACCTTGCTCTACTCTACTATCCATACTACGTTGCTGTATATTGATTACATTAGATTAACTATAAATTGTGCTTACACTAATTAAAACCTTTTGCTGAGCCCCTGACCAGCCTTCACTTTTCCTCTTCAGCCGCTCGCCCCCCCCCATTTTTCACCTTCTGATAAACGAAATCACTTGTCTTTCAAACTCTTCACTGTTGTCAACATACAAATGATGTCCAGCATTAGGCACAATTCTGAACTTAGCATCCCCTCCATTCCCATTAATCAACGAACATAGTTCCAATCCAGCACTTTTATCCATCCAATCCAGCTCTCCATACAAGAGCAAAATCGGTATCTCAATTTGACTAGGTAATCTTTTAACAATCGGCAATCTAGCAAGTGATCCTGGAGCTAATATGGATCCTAAACAGTATTCTCCACTACCACGCTCAATGAATATCCTCGTTGTGTAATTACAAATATCTATCAGTTCATTCGATTCAACCTTATTGAATCTGTTATACACCCAAATTGAAACAACTTTCCCTGAAAGCGGTCCAAATAATCGAACTATATCAATCGGTGTAAAGTTTAATTCCCATAGTTTGGTTAGAAACTTCCCAGGTATGACTCTAGTTTTTATTTGTTTCATTAGTTTTTCAATTTGCGTTTGATGTGTTGTGTCTGTTCCATCATGTGAAATAATCGATATGATGGACTCATTATCACTATCCAATTCCGTTTCTTCTTCTTCTTCTTCTTCATCATCATGTAAATGATCCGTGAGCTCTTTGGATATATCAATCCCTTGATGCATTGCAATATTATACTCCCTATCAATTCCACTTATTTCAACTTCCTCTCCATCCACATCATAACCACTACCATTCTCATCATGTTCGGTCATTTCATATTTTTTATATAACGACATATCGTTATCTTCCACTCCAACAGGGGAAATCAAAATCAATTTGTCAATCACAGAACGTCCATATTTAAGATAATAACATGACATAAGATATCCTCCTAATGAATGTGCAACAACAACACATTTTTTAATTCCTCTTTTGATTCTCCATGATTCAAATGAATCAATGAAAAATGATTCACATTCCAACACATCCTTTATTTTCGTTTTGTCACCTGAGATAGGATATGGATATGGTCTACCGGAACATCCAAATCCCAACAAATCAATCAAATGTAGTTTGGAATTGGGAATGGCTGATAATCCTTCGATGTTTTTATAGAAAAATCCCAATGCTGCTGCGTATCCATGTACTAAAACTATATCAATTGGTTCATCATCATTGTCACTAGGTTCCGTGTTTGTAATACATACTTCATGAATGTATGATTGTGCATCTTTTTCGTTAGTTAACGTATTCAAAATTTCAACTTTTCTAGCGGAATTTGGGTTATTCATGAGTGGAACGTTATTTAATAACTCACTTTCGTAGTTATGACAACTACCATTGGAAAACCAAGATGACAGATAGATTTTAAAACTGTCATAAATTGAATATTTCTGATGCTTATTGGAATATGTGTCACCAATTTCGTCTGCCAGGGACGTACCTTTATAACTGGAGTTTTCATGTTGTTGAAGCTGTGAACGTTTTACTAGTTTCTTGTTTTTAGAATTCTGTCTAGAATTCTGTCTAGGTGATAACCTTGATCCCATCGTGATGCGTTCACAACACCGTCTCTTGATGCAAAATTCACCAAACGTGCTCTTTAATTAGAATCACAATTTTTGCAGTTAATTTGGTGGTACAGTTAAACGTCTCCTTCCTTTTTTGACAGACATCGCGATGAAACTAGCAACTTAGCCCCCCTTCAGTTTTAAATTTAGCATGATTCCATGAGTTTCCTTCCCTTTTATATCTAAATAAATATATAATATCCAAACCATTCCTAACTATGCAATACGACAACCCATTCGAAACCTCAGAAAACCCCTTTTCGGACCCTTATGTGCCATCAAATGATGCCTCCTTTGTTAACCAATGTCAAAACATTAAGGATGATATTGAAACTTATAAATCCAACGTGGAGTATATTAAACAATTACAATATAGACAAATGAATTCAGTTTCTGAAAATGATAAACAAAACATATTAAGAGAATTGAATGATGCAAATATAAACATTAAATCATTACAGACACAAATTAAAAATAATATTGAAAGTTTGAAATTTCAAGTCAATAAATCAGATCCTGATATGATTAATCAATTGAATAATTTAAATAGACTATTTAGAAGTGCATTAAGAGAAATGATCGTTGAAGAAGATCATTTTAAAGAAGCAGTCACAAATCAAGCAGTTGAACAATATCAAATAATCAATCCTGAATCAACATATCAAGAAGCACAAGAATTTGTTCTGTATAATGGTACCGAAGATATTTTTGCAAATTCTTTAGAATTACAAAATAAAAAGGCTGAAGCTTTAGAAGTTTATCAAAATGTTAAATATAGACATGATGAATTAGTGAAAATTCAAGAAATGGCAGCTTCTTTAAATCAAATGTTTAATGATTTACAAGATTTGGTTTTAGAACAAGATGAGGTTTTAAATAATGCAAATAATCAAATAAATACTGCACAATCAGAATTGGAAAAAGGTGATGCAAATGTCGTTCAAGCTGTACATACTTCTAAAAAGAATAGAAAATGTAAATGGATTATATTCGCATTATGTATTTTACTTGCTTGTATAATTGCTGGTGTAATTGCCGGTTTAGTCAAAGGTTTATCCGGTCATTAATCAAAATATAGAAAATTTATACAAATATATATATACAACTATTTAAAAGCTGCTTTAACAATATCTTCAATTTCATCCCAATCATCATTTGGTAATTTGGTCATTTCTAAGCCTCCAAAATATTCAGAAATTGATTTAAGACATTCATATGATTCCTTGCTATCAATAAATGAAATCGAAACACCCTTTCTACCAAATCTACCAGTTCTACCAATTCTATGTAAGTAAGTTGAAGGATCAGGTTTGTTATTTTTATCAAACGGCATATCATAATTAACAACCATTGTAACTGATGGTATATCAATACCTCTCGCTAAAACATTGGTTGTAATTAAAACTTTGGAACGACCTTCTCTAAAATCATCAATTAATCTATCTCTATCTTGAACTTGTAGTGAACCATGTAACACAGAAACTGCATGACCTTCTTGCTTCATGTTAAAATATAATTTATCAGCAGTTTCCTTTTTTTGAACAAAAATAATAGATGATGCAATAGTCATTAATCCATAAAATTCACATAAATATTTGAATTTTTCTGCTTCATCTTTACAATCAATATATAATTGTGTAATTTCATCAACATTTAATTCTTCATGTTTTAATTCTAATGAATTTGCATTAGGAACAAATCTTTCTGCATATTTTCTAACATCATCAGGGAATGTTGCACTAAATAAAACTAATTGACATTTATCCCTTGGTAATAACTTTTTAATTCTTGAACATTGATCTCCTAATCCTTGTTGATCAAGCATATTATCTGCTTCATCAAGAACGAATACTTTAACTTGACTAATATTAAGAATTTTCCTTCTAATCAGATCTAATATAGAACCTGGTGTACCAACAACAATTTGTCCAGTAACTGATGCACCTCTTTCTAATGAACTAGGAACCAGTAATTGTGTTTTAATATTTGTAAATTTACCCATTTCTTGAATAACATCCAATGTTTGTCTAGCTAATTCTCTTGCAGGTGAAAGACAAATTGCTTGAACACTTGGAATGCTTTCATCAACCCTTGATAACATAGTTAATGCAAAAGCTGCTGTTTTACCTGTACCACTTTGTGACTGTCCAATCATATTTCTTGCTGGATTGGATAATAGTAATGGTAAGGCCTTTTCTTGAATTTTAGAAGGTTTGGAAAATTTCATTGCATATAATCCTTTAAGTAATTCAGGTTTAAGTCCTAGTTCTTCAAATGATTTAACACTGTAAAGTGGAGAATTTGGATCTGCTTGTAAATCCGCAAGTTTAACTTTAACTTCATATGTAGACTTAATTAAATTGGAATCGTTATTAGATTCTTTTGTTTCTTTTGTTTCTCCTTTTGTTTCTTGCTTTGGTTCTTCCTTCATTTCTTCCTTTTTTTCAGCTTGTTCTTCTTTCGCCTTGGTGTCTGCAATGTTAAGCGTGGAAAGAAGATCAGCAGCGTCCCTTTTCTGTGTATCAGTCATTTGTTTTATGAGTTGGATGATGGCAAAGAAAAGGAAAAAAAAAATATCGTTGAAAGAAAGAAAAGTCAGTTTAAAAATCAACATGTTTTTTTTTTCCATCGGAAATCCAGCACTCGCCATTAAAATACTCAAAAAACTGTATATATTACACATTACAAATTACACGATATCATATTTCAATAATAAACAGCAACTACAGACACTGGATTATAATGAAGGTTCGGTTTAAGTCAATAGGGGCAGTTGCACAAATAGAACCATCCACCGTATCGTTCTCGTCAGAAACAAAGGTATCCATCATTCAAAAGTATTTACAACAATCACTCGATCTAGAAAACCAACCAATATGGTTATATGTTGGAAATGCATTTGTACCAAGTATGGATACCACATTACAAAGCATTGCCGATATGAATAATGACAGCACTTTGATATTTACGTATTCAGTGGTTGAAGCGTTTGGTTGAATGATTACAATGCTTTTACACATATCAATAAGTTTTATTTAATTCAATTTGACCTGGCTTAAAATTTATCATGGCTATTCATTGGCAGTCTTTCATATTCATTATCCAGCTATGTTGGCTAACTCATTGCTAGATATATTCAAGTTCGTACCATATTTTGGAAATGTTCTTTGCTATATATTCCAGCAGAACAGATATTTTGGGCAGCTGAAAATGATCAAATGGTGACATCATTGTATCAAGTTGATAAATTTCCCTTGCATAATGAAGATTAACACTCACTGGAAGTGAAAACGTTTGCGTACACATACCTTAAAAACATGCAGTATTAAGCCATTCTAACCTAATCCGGCACAATGGTACCAACATATAATAAGGAAACAAATTGCAACCATAGCAGGAATTCTTTGGAGGTATTTAAAATACATATACATAACTCTAAGTGGATGGAAAGCTTGACCTATAGTAAAACTGCAGAAAACAGTTGCGAAAACGTTACAACAAAAATATAAGGCTATTCAAAGTTAGTCTGTTTAATAACCAATACTATCGCCTAGAATATAAAGTATGTACAACAGAATGAATTGATATAGGTGTTGACATCCAACATAAGTGGGTACAATAGAATGATAGATGATGGTGATGATGATGATGATAGGAATGAAACAATAGAATTTCTCTTGATTTTTCAGGAAAAAAGATCGCCAAGCAAAAACACCGCTAGGCAAAAAGATCGCAAATCCTATATAAGAAAGACATTTCACATGGTGTTCTACTATTTTTCTACTCTAGTTTCTTTCTTCATCAACCAATCAACCAACCAAACAAGCAATAAACAAATATAGAATGTCCTGTTGCTCTGCTTCCAAGGTTTCTAACGCGTTTTGTTCCCAAACAAAAAATACTGCATGTGCATGTCCAAAGCTTTGCCAATGTCCAGAAGGACAATGTAGTTTCAGTGAATGTGCGGATGATAAGACCAAGTGTATCTGTCCTTCTGCTGTTTGTAAATATGAAGGTGAATGTGCATGCAGTCATTGTTCTGCATAAGACAAATGCTCATGTTCACCTGTTGCTACACCTGCAAAATAGTTTTGTCCAGAAAAATGCCAATGTCCCGAAGGTAAATGTGCATGTGGTGAATGTGTAGATGATATCATTAAATGTGTTTGTCCAACTTCAATTTGTACCTATGAAGGTGAATGTTCCTGTGGACATTGTGAAAAATCAACTGGCTGTGCATGCAGTTCATGTGACGACTCATGTGAATGTTAATAAATCATAATCCTTTTTACTATCAATACCACTCAGCTCAAGTACACAACCAAAATTTTAATATATTTTCACCAAATATGTTCATCTCTATGTGTAACAAGTTATATCGTTCTTTAATTTTCTCTTGAGCTTGAAAAGCATCTCGTGAAGCAGCAATTGCGTCTGAAACATCTGGCCGATTAAACAACATTATTCTAAAACCAGACACAAATAAGCTTTGTTTTCTTTTTGCGTCCAAGCGACAGCCGAAACGCGAGTTTGTCCAAATAAGCGATATGTGTTTCCAGCTCCATTTTTTCAAAAGTTGCAAAAGGAAAAAACAAAAACCGAGCTGGGCAATGAGCCGCCATTTTACTTGCACCAGTTTTTGCTTTGTTTCCACCTTTGTTAGAGACACACAACACAACAAATGGTGGATGGAAACGTGGAAGAAGTGGCTCACACAGGATGTACGATTTCAGGTTTCATTTCATTTCATTATAAAGTTCATTAATTTATTTAAAAATATAAAAGCATACTATTCACATGATAAATAATCAAATTTTCTTTTCTTCCTTAACTGAACCATCAGGTCCAAGAATCTCTTTCTTTTCCCAAACACGACTTGTACCATCGTCATAAACTTTACGCTGGTAGGTAGTTCTTTCATAATCTCCGTTTGGTAAACTCGTCATACTTGTTTGGCTTTCCCTACCGACGATAACCTTACCATTGTCAAGATCATCATTATCATTGCTGTTATCAGTAGTGAATGACCATTTAGCCTTTTCACGTTGTTCCCAACCTGACCACTGTTGACGTTTTTGTTCAGCAATGGCTTTTTTCATACTTGCTTGCCAACCAAGCATGTCATCCAAGTTTTTGAAAAAGAGTCCATATTTATTATCAATATCATTTTCAATATCTTCTCTTGATAATAAATTGTTCAGGTCTTCACCAAACGCTTTATTTTGAATTTTACTTCTTGGGAATAGACAGTGCCACCATCCATATTGATCCCATACGGATAATCCATCAATTGCCTTACATTCTTGATAAATTTCAGCGGGTGGAATACCTTTACTTACAATCTCATTAGCATTTTTGATAACTCTACTACCGAGAAGACCAGTGAAGGAATCAACCTGGCCATCAATTGTGGATAAGAATGCGCCTAAGCCATCGCTCCAACCTCTGAGTCTATCTATGGCACCTAATGTCATATCATTTGTTTTTGAAAGTGTCTTTTGAAGGCTATCATGAAGTCCACCAAATGGTAACGGTGGTTGTTGATCAAGGACATCAATGGAGTTGATTTTGATATCATTTAATTCGGTGGTATCATTAATATCGACTTGTGTTGGATCGTATAAGCCCATGGTTGTGGTTGTTGTTGATGATAAATGTCATACGTAACAGTTGCATCCTTTAAGAAGGAAATGACCTTTCTTAAATAGAAATCGAATGGGCTGACCGGAACTTTCCCATGGAATTTTCTGGATGAACTTTTTTTTAGAATCCCGAGATTTTTTCCCACTAAACTTTGCATTTCCCTTGTGGGGAATATTTTCTAACGGTTACAAGGCTACGCGTAACTTACAAGATCATGTACAATTAGTCGCAAGAAATAACGTTGTGGTTTGGATGTATCTTCATCTATTTAGTAAATTATCTACTCGATTATTTTTTTGCAAACACTTATTTCAACACGATTTATGTCGGTTGTTGATCATCAAAGAATAATGTGATTACAGACCTGGCGTAATTATTAGTTTGAAATGTACTCTTCATATATATCGTTTAAATTCTATACATATAATTCAAGCATAAGCATCAACTAACTTTTTATAATGTTCACATAATGAAAAGGATGAACCATTTTCTTCATTATGATCATTATCTAAAACATTATAAACCAGTTGAAAATTCACATAAAGTAGTAGTTTACATTTATTTACATCCAAATTACCACCTAGTTGAACCAACCCTCTTTCAAATGTATTACTTAATCTTTCAATTGATCTATTAAGTGGTTCACTTGTTTCTAATTCAAACACTAAGTTTTGTACCAACTTAATTAAATTGCTTAACACCATACTGAAAGATTGTGTTATTTTAAGTGGAATTAAAATATTGTTTTTACTGCTAACAATTTGTTTAATAACCAATGTCGAATTTAATGCTGATGTAATATTCTCACACACTGTGTCAATGTCACGTTGAAATAATGGCCATAATAATAATAGTTGAGAATTTAAATAATTTTCAAATATTTCAGGTAAACATCTATGTTGAATTTCATATTCCATTTTTTGAATTTTTCTAATTGTATAAAGTATACCAAAATAATCACTTTTACAATTATTTAATAAATATTTTGTAAAATTATTACCTAATTTTAAAACCGGTACAAATATTTGTTTAATCATATTATTCATTTCTTCATTTTTGTTCAGATTAAAAAATTCAACGATAAAATTAAACTCAATTGTGAGATTATCAATTATTGTTTGGTTCAAAAATTGAAAAATTTGTTCCATAAAAAATTTCATATTACCATTATTAGTTTCAGCAATTTGTCCTAAAATTGAAAATTTATTATTTTCATCATTCATCTGTTCAAATCTTTTAGGTAAATTAATTAAATATTCATTAATTGCATTTGAATTATCAAGCAAAAGACTAATGCTTGAAGTATTGTTCGAATAACTGCTATTAGGATATGTATAGCCATTTTTATTGCTATTACTACTATTATTATTATTTAAATTCTCTGAATTGTAATCATTTTCTAAAATTTTCAAATTCTCTAATGAACTTATATACTTCACAAAATTAAAATAATAATACCAACGAATTGTATAAATATAGGCAATTTCAAAATCTTTTGATAATTTAGAGTTATGGATCTTTAAAAATTTATATATTTCTTTAACTTTTAACAATTTCCTTTGTACTTTTAATGATGATGAATTAACACCTCTTAAATATTTGATATTTTCAATTAAATATAATTTGATTCTTTCGATACATTTAATTTCCAGTTTTTCAATTAACTCAAGTAATTCAATTATATTATCTTTATTAATTTTTTCAGTATTTTCATAATTTTGTAATATTTCTTTCTTTTCTTGTAAAATAACTAATTGATTAACCCATGTTTTATCAATTATGTGATTTAATAAAATTTTAATAGAATTGGGTGATATTAACAAATCATTAAGTATCGGTGTTAACTTTCTGTCTAATGTAGTATTTTTCTTGATTTCAGTATCTAAATCAATTAATCTTGATTGCAACACTTCCATTTCATTAGATAATTGATTCAAATTGGTTTCAAACGATTGAATATATTCAAAAAGTGGTGATAGTAAGGATATGGACTCCGTTAGACTTTTAGACATTTCGTCAATACCCCGTTGTTTTTCAAATACATTAATATTCATTAACTCAAAATTTAATGTATTATTACTTGTCTCAGTTTCACTTTCAGTTTCAGTTTCTTTTGCTTTTTCCATTTTTTTCCCCTGTGCATCTTCAACACTTTCATCACCTCCTGATATCTCAATATCAAACGATGGATTTATATTAAACTTTCTATTTAAATAGTCTAATCTTGAAATTGTTGATTTCATCTCATTTTGTCCATGACCAGTTATATTTTGAACATTTGTTCGATATTGATCAATTTTACCATTTCGTATATTTCTCTTGCTTAAATCCGTTCCGCCGGTTTGAACAAGAAACGATGAACGCTTGGATATACTGTTTCTATGCGGCAATGTGGTCATCTATGATCAATTATGCTTATAACGTTGAAAAAAAGGATGTTTACGGATTAAAAAGTCGAAAGCATGTTAAATCGAGAAAATCAAGAATCATGATTTGTTTTTACATTCCAGATAAACAAGCCTACTTCTGTCATGTTCTTATGCTAGAATAAACACTTGCTTATTATGGATTATGACGATGATATGAGATACATGAAATCAACCCACTGTGGGTACTGTGAACAACAGAAACCAGTTGAAAAATCATGGGCATTACCATCAATTGCGAAGTTGATGAACGGTAAGGGGTATTGTAATAATTCATCAATTACATTTTATCCAGATGAATTAACGCTTGAAAAATATGAAAGTTTGATGAAAGATGGCTGGCGTAGGAGTGGTGGATTTATGTATAAACCGGATTTGTTAAGGTCTTGTTGTAGGGCTTATACAATTCGTACAAATTATGATATGTTTGTTAACGATGGATATTATAATAAATCTACAAAGAAAAATATTAGAAGATTTTATAAAAATGTGGATGCTCCAGAATCTGCCAATGGTATAAGCTTATACGAATCATATTTGGAAAAAGATAAAAAGGGAAGGTTCTATAGTATTCTTTTGCCAAATACTTATTCACCTGATAGATTTGAATTGTACAAAAAATATCAAATGAGCATACATCACGACGAAGAATCGACGGTAACTGAAGAATCTTTTTTTCGATTCTTATGTGATGATCCATTCATGGAAGAAGATAAAGACCTTGATTGGAATCAAATCAACAGGGAGTGGTTAAGTGGTCAACCTGGTGAAGCGTTAAAGAACTTGAAAGGTCCAATTCATGAGTGTTATGTAATGGATGATAAGTTAATTGCAATTGCAGTAATGGATGTTCTACCAACAACGGTTTCATCAGTGTACTTTATATGGGATCCGGATTATGCACATTTAGGTTTAGGTACAGTTAGTGCAATACGTGAAATTTTATTCACTAAACTATTGCAAAAAGACCATTACTATCTGGGTTTTTACATTGCGGATTGTGATAAAATGGTTTACAAGGCGAAATTTGGCGGTGAAATACGTAATTTACATAAAGATAATGAGAATTTAAAATGGGTTAAACTGAAAGAAGTTGACAACGTTCTGAAAAATGGAGGTTTTTCCGTCTTTGAAAAACGTGACAATAAACTGGTAGATGTTGCTGAAGAGATATTTGGTGTAAGTGGATGCACTGATAATGAACTACTCGACAGTTTTGCAGTCATGAAACATACTTGTATTTTCCCTACACCCGCTGTTATTCCATAGGACCCAATCCAAGAAATAGATGCTGTATAATGCTTCCTGATATTTACACCTTTTAAGTATAGTATCTATTGTGTATACAGTCTCTTTAAACGCACCAACAGTAGTATGGACCCTTCCCTTGAGGACCCCTATTTGGTGGGGGTGTCCAACGTCTTTTTCTTCGAAAATGATAAAATCGTGCTCATTTTCAAGGTTAACAGATAGCCTTTCTTGCTTTCTTTTGTGTGTTTTTCCGTTTTTCCTTGTTCTTCACACAATTAAGCATAATGTGGCCATTGTTAGGTGCTAGGAGGATCACCACAGGTGTTTTTACCAAAAGAACATTTGTTTCTACCTTCAAATCTTCAATCAAACCATCAACTGTATCACAGTTCAAATACTTCACTACTAAATCAGAGAACAAAAATAAACCATTCTCATTAACCACACCATCAATTGCGGATGCAAGAAGTGTTTTTACACCAGAAGAACTAGAAAAGGCAAGAGTAGATCGTTTAGCAGGTCTTGGTATATTATCAAAATTCCCAGAAAAATGGATTCCTTATATGGAACTTATGAGAATTGAAAAGCCAATTGGAACATTACTTTTACTTAGCCCATGCACATGGTCAATAACAATGGCTGCATATATGACATCTGCACCACTTCTATCAACTCTTTGGATGTTATCAGTTTTTACAGTTGGTGCATTTGTCATGAGAGGTGCTGGTTGTACAGTTAACGATATGTGGGATAGAAATTTAGATAATAAAGTTGCAAGAACGATTGAAAGACCAATTACTTCAGGTAGAGTTTCAATGCCACAAGCATGGACTTTCCTTTCCGCTCAGTTACTTGTTGGTTTAGTCATTTTATTACAGTTACCACTAGATTGTTTTCTTCTTGGTGCATCATCACTTTTATTAGTTGGTACTTATCCATTTTTCAAAAGAGTTACTTATTATCCACAAGTTGTTCTTAGTGCTTGTTTTAACTGGGGTGCATTATTAGGATTCCCTGCCATGGGTGTTTGGAGTTGGCCTGTTATGATTCCATTGTATCTTTCCGGTTTCTTCTGGTGTATGCATTATGACACAATTTATGCTCACCAAGATAAAAAGTTTGATATCAAAGCTGGTATCAAGTCAACTGCATTAGCATGGGGTACAAAAAGTAAAACTATTTTTAATGCATTGTCAGTTGCACAAATGAGTTGTTATGTAACTAGTGGATTTTTAGCTGGCATGGGTCCATTTTTCTACTTAGGTGCAATTGCTGGTGGTTATAGATTATTCTCAATGACCAAGAAGGTTAATTTAGATAATCCTGAAAATTGCTGGTATTGGTTCAGAGAAAATATTAATACTGGTCATGTTTTCTGGATTAGTATTTTATTAGATTATTTTTGGAAAATTTTCTTCTAAAAAAATGTATAGATATATAGACGCATAATATATAAACAACGTTCCTCTATTTAAAAATCTGTTTTCTTACTTCCATCGACATCTTCTTCCTCCACAGGAATACTCCATTGTTCAACATGGAAATTACTTTTACTATTCTTAAAAGAATATTCTTTCAATCTTGTTTCCATCAATCCCATACTACTTAAAATTGGAATACGGTGAATGTCGACATAACCTTGTTTAATCTTTTCTCTTTGAGTTTTATAAACCTTTTCCATTAATGTATTTAATTCATGAGGGAATGGAACAAGTCTAATAATGCCATCGAACATTACGTCCTGTAAACATTTTAAAATGTCAGTATCTTCATATAACTCACTACTTAAATTCGCCACCAATGTAATTTTACCTGGGAATGAATTGAGTAAACGTCGTAAACCAAATGTAAACTTAATAACTGAATCATATTCAATTAACTCATCACATCCATAAATCATTGGATTTAGCATGTAAGGAATCGCTATTCTAATCATCTTTGATTCATCCTTTAATTCCTTTTCAATTATTCTTTGAACATTTCTTAAGACATTATCATAACCTTGATCTAATGAAATGTAACTAATTTCAGTCGGTCCAGGGCTTGGTCTAATAGCAGTCGTTATATCAAATTGATGGTTATATTCGGGATATTTTGATTCGTCGATTTCATTAATCGAATCTTTTTTATTTGCACCAGTTAAATCTTTTCTATATCTCCAAGCAATTTTTAAATCATTACCAGAATTAACATTACTAACACTTAATTTATTTTCTTCACCTTGGACTAATTTCTTCTTCCTTTCCTTACTATTACCAGCATAGACATCAGGTAATTCATTACCAAATTGGTTATCCACACCAATAATTATACAATGATTGACAATTTTACCTGATCTTCTATTTTGAATAATCCCTTCACTCACATAGTTTTTAATCAGAACTCCACTGAAATCAGTACTTCCATCTTCTTCGATTAATAGTGAGCAATTTGTTGGTATACCACCATGGATTAAAACTGTGTCAACATCTTTTGTACCAGTTGACACACAGTTTATATTTGATAATACAATTGATGATTTTACACCCGGATGTTTGAACTCTTCCTTCTTTGGTTCGATAATTGGAACAGTGGTTCGTGCACCCCTTTGTGGTGTACCTGTGGGACCACTTGCTGGTCTACCTTGAATTCTTGACGTAACTGTTGGAGTTTGGCCTCTGTCTGGAACGGCCACACCCCTATTAAGCATAGGATTATTTGGAGCTGGGCCTCTTCCAGAAACAACCTCACCTCTTCTTCTAAATGACATGTTTTATATGTAGTTGCTAAGATATTCAGATCAGCAAAAGCAGTAATCAATCAATAAATCCATTAATCTAACTTGTAAAAAACCAAAAAATCAAATTAAGAAAAAAATCAAATTTGAAATTTTAGAAAAAAAAATGTCCCAAAAAGGAAGAATAAGTTTTGGAAAATGGCAAATCCAAAATCACATCACTTTATTTCTCTTCCCATTTTATCAACGATAACCAGCAATTATAATATGCCACCCGGTGAAGGTATCGATAAACCAGATACTATAGACGCACAAGACATGGACATGTCCTATTCCGAAAACTATGCATATGATGATTCACAAGCGGATGATCAAACATTGTTTAATGGATCAAATAATGATAATGATAAACCTACATTTGCAAGTTATGTCCCACAATCCGGCACTTTAGAAGGTACAACCTTAGCTGACGGTGATGAGGGCGATGCAAATAATCGTGCTAATTTGAGCAATGTAAGAATGGAAGATCCTTCAGCTGCCCATGTTAAACAACTTAAATATAATCAGAATAAGATCTTGCTTGATAGAGCAATTAATTCAGCTATTTCAATGTTTAGTGAATTCAAAGAGAATAATATTAATTCTCCAATCCATTATCCTATTGATAAAATGATTTCTAATGGATCTGATTCAAAATTAAATTCAGTTTCCTCTAAAAGAGCATTATTATTACAAGAAGATACTGATAACAATAGTGATGAAAAATATATTAAATTTGATATACTTAGATTAGATTTTAAAATGGGTATGACATCAACAGATTCTTTAATTAATAATTTAGATGATTCAACAATTTCTGTGTTATTAGATGAAAAATTCTCACAAATTTTACTACATTTAAACAAATTAAAATCCAGAATTGATGATACTTCATCGAAAGTTTTAATTACAGGTGATTTAAATTCTGGTAAGTCAAGTTTTTGTAATGCATTATTAAGAAGAAATGTTATGCCAGTTGATCAACAACCATGTACCAATGTCTTTTGTGAAATTATTAACTACCAAGAAAATAATTCCGTTGAAGAAGTCCATGCAATTCCAATAGGTTCTGACTACGATATCAAAAATCATAGTACGTATAATAGATTTCCAATTGAAAAGTTGGAAGATTTAGTGTACGAGAATGATAGATACTCATTACTAAAAGTTTATATTAATGATAATAGATCAGTGGATGAAAGTCTATTGAAAAACGGAGTTATTGATATTAGATTAATTGATGCGCCAGGTCTTAATCTCGACTCTTATCAAACAATGCAATTATTTTCAAGACAAGAGGAAATTGACTTAGTTATTTTTGTTGTCAATGCTGAAAACCATTTCACCTTATCAGGTAGGGAATTTATTTCAAATGTGAATAATGATAAAAAATTTACATTTATTGTTGTTAATAAATTTGATTCAATTAAGAAAAAGGATAAATGTATCGAAAAAATTATGCAACAAGTTGGAGACTTATCACCTGAAACCCACAAAGATTCAGAAGATTTTGTTCATTTTGTCTCTTCAAAGGATATCAACAATGGTGATGGTCCAGGCGATGGTCCAGGTGATGATCCTGATAATAACAATAATTCTGCACCACAACATCCAGATTTTGATAGATTAGAAGCATCATTAAGAAATTTTGTGCTTGATAAGAGATCAGTGTCGAAATTATTGCCTGCAAAGAATTATTTAAGTAAAATTTTCAAGGAAACTTTATTATTGATTAATATGAATATAGAAACATATAATGAAAACAAGGATAAGCTTAATGAGGAGTTAAATAAAATCAAACCAAAGTATGATGAAATTGTTAAAACTTCAATTAAAGTCAATGAAAAGATTATGACAATAATTGATGAATGTTCAGAAGAAGTTTATAAAACAACACGTAATAATATTAACCAAAAAATTGATCAATTTAATGATGTTGTTGAAATTGATAAGTCAGTTACATTATTTAATATTGATCAATTTATTCAATCAACCAAATTAAAAGTTGTTCATGATATTTTATCCTGTATTGAAGATTCAGAAGATTTTGGTAGATTGAAAACATTAAATGGAATTCAAGATATACGTAAATTGGGTAAACAAGTACTCGGTGAAGATAATTTGCCTGAACACAGATTTAAGCCAGATTCAATGTACTCACACAAAAAAGATTATGAATTAAAGAACAGAATAAATATAAATTTTGAGTTGATTGATTTAATTGATTTTGATTCAATAATTGGATTTTTCAAGAGTATCCAAACACTTTTCAATTTTTCAAATTTCAATAAAATACCAAAAATAAGTAATGATGATTTAACAATTAGTTCGATTTTATCATCTAATATTTTCAAAAGCAGTATTTCAGGTATATTAATATTTTATGGACCGAAGATTATAACAGTTTTTACTGGTGTTAGTTCAATTATTAAATTACCAAAAATTATAACCATTTCGACGATCGGATTAATGGTTGGATACCCAATTTATTATATTATTAAAGAATCACCAAAAACGGTTTATAAAAATATAATAAAAAAGATAAAGACCAATTTGATTGCTGATGATTATATTCATTTGAATAGTTTACGTGTAAGTAAAGAAGTTAGAAAAGTCTTAAACTATCCTTCTAAGGATGTTTCATTGGGTATTAATGGATTAATAGAAAGAGAAAGTAATTTAAAGATGAAGTTGGTCAATAAAGTTAACGATTTGAAGGGTAATTTGATATTCTTACAAGGATTAAAGGAGAGAGTTGAAGTCCAACAAGATATTGTTGAAAAATTCGAACTTGAAATCGATTAAATGATAGGTCTATCCGTATAATTACATTTGTTATACATGATGTTGTTGCTATTCTTAATATTTTCAGATGTTTCTTTTGTCTATAGTTTTATATAATCAGTTAAATGAAATTGTACATATCGAAAAATGAGGTAGGAAAAAAACCGAGCATGAATTTTAGATCTTACTTCAAAACCAACTTTATTTACTTTCTTTAATAGAAGCAACAAAAACAGCCATGTTTAATAGGGGATTAGGCAATATTGTTAGAAAACAATTGTTCCGGTTTCAAAGCACGTCAGTTATCTCACCAAAAAGTGCAATAATAACCCCAAACATATTAGATTTAAGAGTCGGATACATTAGAGATATTAAACGACATGAAAATGCGGATACCTTGTACGTTTCACAGATTCAAATAGGGCCCGATGAACAAAAAGATATTGTTCAAGTTTGTTCAGGACTTGTTGGATTAGTTCCACTAGAAAAATTACATCAAAGTAGAGTTGTTATTGTTAATAATTTAAAACCTAGTAGAATGAGAGGTGTAAAATCCGAGGCCATGCTTTTATGTGCGGATGCAGAAACCGGGGAAGGCCAATTACCATTAGTTGATCCGGTTGTTCCTCCATTAGACGCCGAACTGGGACAACCCCTGCACTTTGCAGACACAGAACCTGTTTCAGAGAAGAAACGTCTCAAGAGCAAACAATTTGCAGACGTGGCGGGTGAACTGACGGTGGACAACAAGCACCGTGTCGTGTGGCGCAGCAGCCACATCCTGGAAGGCTGCACAGCCGGAAAAAACGATTCTCATTTTGTTGGTGCACGGGTGCGCTGAGCAGCTTTTTTCCCCTTTTGGGAAATGTTGAAATCTCTTTTTTTTTTTTTTTTCCTTTCTCTTACAGGCCTTTTCAGTGAAAAATTTTAAATTTTTTTGTAAATTTTAGCTGATCTAAGTGTAGTTTTTATACGTTTTTTTTCTCCATCTCCTTTGTACATAATCCATTCTATCCATCTATAGCCATGGCTTTACAAATTTCACCTAAGGATACTGATCTCCTTTTGAAACAAAAGAATGTTCTTTCAAGAGATGTTTTAGATAAATATTCATATGCTGGTCAAATTACCCAAACTTGTCTTCAATATATTATCAATCTTATTAACGAATCTTATCATTTAGGTAATCACGAACCATACACTGCAGCAGAACTTTGTCTTTTGGGTGATTCCTTCATGCAAACTTTAATCAATGGTAGATTTAAAAAGGTTACCGAAAAAGGTATTGCACAACCAATTACTTTGGATGTTAACAATTTAGTTATGGGATATTCACCAGATTTAAATAATGTCAACAATGATGAAACTTCAAATTTAACCTTTAAAGTTGGTGATATTGTTACTATCAATTTAGGTTGTCATATTGATGGTTATACATCAAACTTAGCACATACTATTGTTATTTATCCAAAGGGTTTAACTCCTCCTGGTCCTTTATTAGGTCAATCTGCTGACGCTCTTTGTGCTTCTTATTTAGCAACTGAAACAATTACAACTTTATTAGCTGCAAGCTTAACACCTGAAAAAATTCCAAATTCTTTATTTTCAAATAACAACACAACAACAAAGCAAATAACTGGTACAATCATTAGAAATATAGTAAATTCAATTGCTGATTCATTTAACTGTGTAGTTGTTCCAACTTCTAAAATCAGAAGAATAAGGAGATTTTTAGCTGGTCAAGCAGAAGGTGTTGTTGAAGAAAGAGATTTTAAAGGTGTTGTTTGGTCAGAAATGGATCAAGAAACCTCATTATTAAACCAAAGTAAGTCATTATCAACTGAAACTCAACTGGCAATTATTGATGAAAAAACTGGACGTAATAATAAAATCGAAAATCCTGATAATACCATTCCAACTGATGATTTTGTTATTTTACCAGGAGAAGTTTATATGATTGATATTAAAATGGCTCCAAAGAATAAAGAAGAACCAGGTATTTTCACATTAGAAAGTTTAGATGGTCATAAAGTTAATAAAGAAGATTTCAATCCAAAACATTCAATTTTCATTAGAGACGTTTCAATTTCCGAACAATTAAAATTAAGAAATAGTAGAAGGTTATTATCATTAGTTGATAAAAAGCAATCTGTTTATCCATTCAAATTATCATATGTTTCTGAACATTTCCCATTAAATCCAGAATTGAATTTAATTGAACAATTAAATTTGATCGAAAAAGATATTAAAGTTTTCAGATTTGGTCTTGCTGAATGTATTAATAAACAATTGTTTGTGAACAAGGCAATTGTTGGATGTAAATTCATTCCATTAAAAGAAATTTTAAAATTACCTACATCCACAGGTGTTAATGGTTACGATGCAAATAACCCAACATTACCAGGTTTAGAATTACCATTGCCAAAATTAGGGATTACCTCATTAAAATTGAAAACTTTATTGAAGTATGGTAAACCTGTTAATGTTTCAAGATTTGTCTCCACCATCGCTTTAAGTCAAGAATCTGGTGCAATTAGATTAACTGGTGGCAATGCCACTTTCAAACCAAGTTGGGTCCATTCCGAATATCAATTACAAAATGAATTAGCAACTTTCGTTAACGAATTATCTGCATTAACCCAAGACGAACGTTTCGGTATCAAAATTACCGAATGCGGTGTGCTAGACCTGGCAGCCAACAACAACACCTCCGCCGCTACTGCCATGGAAGAATAGATGTGTAAACTGAACTAACTAACTAACTAGTAATTTTCCAGCTTGTATAAGAGACAAACATTACCATAAACATCATTATTGTAACCACTACCCACTACCATGCCCACTACCACCGACTATCTCCGGCAGAGAAACATGTCGGTGCACGGATGTGTCCCCACCCCCAGTTCTTGTCCTTTCTATTGACCCGTTCGTCAAATTGGCAGCGCTGCGGGCTAACTTCTGGAAAATCGTCTTCACAAATTGTAAATTGTCTTAGGAAATGCAAGATGCGAAAACAAACAACAGAGCCATCAGGTTGAGTTTGGCTTTGCCCTCCCTTGTTTCTTTCTGGTGCTTTTGCTAGCAGTACACACGTCGTCCGCTATCGTATGTATACAACCCCAATCCGGATGAGGAGGGTCAAGTGATGTCGTGACATCGCTCCGAAGGTGTCATTGGCGTTGCAGCAACAGAAATCAAAAACTCATTGCTTGTTTATACAACAGAATCTCACGGATAGTATTTGACATAGAATTGTTACAATTGAATGCCCTTTTTTACTGTTTTTATGATTAATATTACTGATTACACCATTGGCCCGCTAAACTTAAGTTTTCTTCCATTAATGGCTTGGTTTATTTCCAATAAATCTATTACTATTATTATTATTGTTATTATTACATTGTTTCTTTTCATTTCATTGTTCATTTTTGACATTTGACAAAATTTATTTGCACATGACCATTTGATAACTACCGTCATGTTAATTCCATCGTCAGAATATTATAATAGTCTACTATTACAATTGGTTTCTATTTATATATATTCTTATTGTGACTTCTCCTATACCTCCTTTTAACCGTCAAAATCTTGTTCGCACAGTTTGAATATAATCGCATTCTTTTTCATTTACATCATCAATCCAACCATGCTTTCATTATAGTCATATATTACCAATCGCCAGCCACACCATACCATACATACCATTCTATGTCACTATTATCATTTGATGATCTCCCAGTCACCCACTTTTCTCGCCCCCCTTTCCCAGTACATTACACAATACAATTCAAACAATGATTTTATACGTTATTGATCCTAACTCCATGTCGCGAATAATAATACTAACATTAAAACCACCTCTTCTCGATTATGTTCCGTTAATGCAGTCAAATTAAAATACACAATGTCCTTAACTCGTGAAGATTCTGTTTATTTAGCTAAATTAGCTGAACAAGCTGAAAGATATGAAGAAATGGTTGAAAACATGAAAGCTGTTGCTTCATCAGGTCAAGAATTATCAATTGAAGAAAGAAATCTTTTATCCGTTGCTTATAAGAATGTAATTGGTGCAAGAAGAGCTTCTTGGAGAATTGTTTCATCAATTGAACAAAAGGAAGAACAAAAGGGTAATGAATCTCAAGTTAAACTAATAAGGGATTACAGAAGTAAAATTGAAATTGAATTAACAAATATTTGTGATGATATTTTAAGTGTTTTAAACGAACATTTAATTCCAACCGCTCAATCTGGCGAATCAAAAGTTTTTTACTATAAGATGAAAGGTGATTATCACAGATATCTGGCTGAATTTGCTGTCACTGAAAAGAGAAAGTCAGCAGCTGAAGCATCATTAGAAGCTTATAAATCAGCATCTGAAGTTGCAGTAACTGAATTACCACCAACCCATCCAATTAGATTAGGTTTAGCATTAAACTTCTCTGTTTTCTATTATGAAATTTTGAATTCTCCTGATAAGGCATGTCATTTAGCAAAGCAAGCATTCGATGATGCAATTGCTGAATTAGATACTTTATCTGAAGAATCTTATAAGGATTCCACTTTAATCATGCAATTACTTAGAGATAACTTAACTTTATGGACTTCTGATATGTCAGAAGCTGGTCAAGAAGATTCAAATGCAGCCCCAACTGATAAACAAGAAGAATAAATTTTGATTTAATTTAATTTAATTAATATTATTAATTTAATTTTATATTGTTTTTAAATAATAAATAATAAGTATAATACAAATTGTAAAATGAAGAAAAAAACAACATATTAAAACATATCAAATGAAGCATATATCATTAGAAAATAGGTTCAAGAATAAAATATAGTTAAAAGAAAAAAAAGCCAATAAATCATCTTGCAAATTGCATTAATTCTTCAATCATTTATTATTTAAAAGTTTTGTTTATCATCAATCCATATTTTTTGTCCATTATTGTTTATTTATCTCCACTATATACTTATATAACTATTTAAAAAGAGTCAGTATTGCTTTATTTTTAGAATACTGACCCCGTTTTTTTTCCCTTTTTCCTTTTCTTTTGTATATTCCATTTCAGTATTCTATTTAAAAACCCAATTTGGCAAAGCGAAATTATGTGTGCGAACTGATCACAACATGAATTTACAAAACAAACAAGCTATTCAATGGCAAATCGTTTTCTTAACCAATTAAGCAGGTAAATAACCATGGATTCAATTGACTTAAATGATACGGCTAGTTCCAAATACAGTATAATTTTCAAAGGAATTAATTTATTTGTTTCGATACTATCAATGTTTTGTGGATTAAGTGAACTATTTTCAAGATTTGATTATTTCTTTCAAGGTATATTTGTACTCCTGTTAGGATTACTTATAGGATATCTAGAATTCAAAATTCCACCTAAACTATTTACTTACTGCTCCTCCTTTTTTTCCTTCTTAGGTAGAGGTGGGATTTATTTATTAATTTCAATTTTAAATATGCACGGATCATTCATACGTTGGATTTTAGCATTTATTCTGTTTGTTATAGGTACAATCTATATCATTTTGGAATTCATACCAAGTATTGTGCCTCCTGAAAATATGCAAGGTGATCATGGTTTTGGTGACGATATTTTAGATGATATTATTTAATTTAACTAGTTATTTTTGTATTGTACCTTTTTTTTAATAAATTATTAGTGAAGAACTACTATATATATTATCTACCAACTACTAATTGAATCCATTGAATTACTTTGGCATTGTATTATTAAACAACAATAAACATATACATTATCTATCGATTATGAGAATTCAAAATGTAGCACACATTTGAATTTCTTTACTTCTACACCCGGTAAACAACATCAATTTCTTAATCCATGTGTATTTAAAACGCCTACGTGGTTTATGGTTGAATTATTAGGTTCAGCTGATATTTGTATCCTGATTTACGGTCTAGATTACAACTTATAACTGTTAATAAACTCTTAAATCAAATATTAAACATCAGACCACGAAGCACATATATGATTGGCACTGACTGATTTACATTACATTTTTAGAGTCAGTAGATTTGACATAACCTGATATATTTCATTAAAGTTACCTGCTGTTGTTTTAAGTAGAGGACTAATAGATTCAAGTTTAACTCCTAAAACTGGTATGTGTGATTTTAATTTTATAGGAAAAATCTGTTAGAACATTACCGGGATGCGCAAATGTGAAAAATTTCCTGAAGCTGCTGATATTGGGAAGTAACTAAATATGAAACATGCAAGGAATCGAAGAGTATAATGGTATGACGATCTTAGATGGTTAACTTACGGAAATAAGTAAACAGACTGTCCCATTCGGGAAAGGTTATACATTTAATCATTAGATTATTTGCAGGATATTCACTATGCGCTACCATCTCAAGAAAAGCCAATAAAATCAAATTGAGAACACACAAAAAATTGAAAAATATCAATTTCTATGCAAATATCTTTTGACAAAAATTATTTACTATGTACATCTTTGTTTTAGTCCATTTTTAATGCTTTTAAAAAATTAATAATATTACTCACATGATATAAAAACAAGTTATTAAATAAAATATAAAATGAAAACATTCGAAATCCAAAATAGGTTATGTATTTTCTTAGTATACGTTCTTCGAAATTGAAGACATATGAATAAAACAAAAGCGAAAGTGTGAAATAAAAATCAAATAAATAAGACGTAAGCTAATAAACCAATACCAAAAGAGTTGCTTAATTTGGAACCAGCACCTGCATAAATAGAGACAGATGATGCACCAGCTCCAATGGTTGAAGATGGAGCATTTGTTGAGCTGACACTTTCAACTGTTGTTGGTGATCCGATTGATTGGGTATTGGTAGTAACAACAGTGACAGTGGACGTGGTATTGTGGTTGACTGCAGATGTTGAAGTTGAAACAACAACACTTGAGGTGGTTGGATTAACACCGTTTGCAGTGGTTGGTTTAACGCCGCCTGCAGTGGTTGGTTTAACACCGCCTGCAGTGGTTTCTGTATTCTTGGTGACAGTGAGAATAGTAGTTTCTGAAGGAACACAAACAATTGTTGTAGTAGTACCTCCAATAGCAGTAGTAATGGTACTAGTGTATGATTTTGACCAAGAGGAGGTGGAACAGCTAATGGTTTCAGTTGCGGTTTTAACGTCAGTAACGGTAGTATTACCATTATTAGTTGGAACACAAACAATAGTTGTAACAGTACCCCCAATGACGGTAGTAACTGTACTGGTGTATGATTTTGACCAAGAGGAGGTGGAACAGCTAATGGTTTCGGTTGCAGTTCTGGTGTTAGTAACAGTGTTACCAGCATTACTACTTGGAACACAAACAATAGTTGTGACGGTGGTTCCAACAGTAGTAACAACAGTGCTAGTGTAATCCTTATCCCATGTTGAAGTAGAATAACCAGATGATGGAACTTGAACAACAGTAATGGATGTAATTCTTGGTTTACCATCAGCATCAACGGCGGTAATTGTAAGAACGGTTGATTTGGTATGTGAACCAGTCCAAGTTGAAGTTGATTGTTCAGGTTCTAAGACTGCAATATCAGTAGTGGTAATAGTATTACCATTAGCATCAGTGGTGGTGTAAACTAAAGTTGAGGTAATTTCGGCAGTACCGGTGTAGAAGTAGGTGTGGGATGGTGTAGTACCTGGTTCACCTGCACTGGTTGCTGGAACAACACTTTCAGTGTAGGTTGTAGCAACTGGCTTACCATTAGAGTCAACTGCGGTGGTAGTAATAACAATAGCGGTGGAAACACT